>SKCR01034754.1:0-106316 GCA_019454045.1 Zanthoxylum bungeanum
CCAAATATATGAAAACTATGTCGTTGTGCCCCCACAACGCGCACAAGTGTAATACTAGTCTTTTACGTATTTATCGATCTTCAATCTCGATAATACTCTGACTAGGGATATTTAATGATTTATCCTTCGTGGATTGATACTATCTCATATCATTCTCAATCCAGGAACAAATTATATGGATCTCTCATCATTTATACATCTAGATGATCTAATCACAATGATAAGAGTGCAATCTCCTTTGTCACATAGTTAATTTGTACAACAACACCATGATCTGTACAAATAGTGACGCTATGGGTCATAATTGTCCAACAATCTCCCACTTGGCCTATAGCCAGTCACTCGAGTGTCTGACACCCGAACTATGTACGGTTGGCTCAAACTGCTGAGAAAATGCTTTCGTCAGCGGATTTTCATGATTATCATCTGACGCGATTTATACGATCATCACATCACCACGATGTATGATCCGAATGAATCAGATGAATATCGTTGTATATATCTGGATCATTGATGAGACCATTAATTCTTTAGCATGTGCTGACGCCTAGCTCAACTGCTAACAGAATTATATCTAATCTAATTAGATTTGTTATCGACCAAAATGGATTCTATTGCCGCCTCAGCTGCAGCAATAACCCATATTTGTTGTTTATTTAGTAATAGTATCTTGCTTGGAAGATTTCCAGCTCACTGTTCCGATATTCAAACTGTATAGTACCGTTTTGCGACTTATAGTCGTTTTATTGGTTTAAGAAACTTGCAGTAGTGATCCTAGTCACTTCAAGTTCTCTTTCTCCATAGATTAAGACATCATCCTTAGTTCTCTAAGAAACTAACGGATGTTCTTAAAATCAATCTAGCCACTATCACTTGGATTGGCCTGTTTGTGAATCCATATGCTCAAAGCGTATGAGACACCAGGTCGCGTACATTTTTCAATGTACGAGTTCTCGGAGAGTATTTATGAAAGCCAAGCTTTCTCCGATAATATTATGAGAATATCATTTCCAAGAAATGATGTATTATCATTATTTTATAGGACAGCCATTGTCGGTGCGCTCCCACTAACCTCCTTATATACACAAGAATCTTTTACGTTTTGAATTAAATCATAAACCATTATGATCACATCAAAACGAAAATTCCAAGAACCTAATGCTTGCTTCAATCCAAACATGGATTGAACAACCTGCAAACCTTGTTTGCTTGTTTAGATATGACAAAACTGCCAGGATGTTGTAAACATCCTCCAAAAGGTTTCATTTTCAGGAAAGCGATTTTCCCGTTTAGCTGACATATTTCATAAATGAAACATGCAGCAGTAGCAAGCATTATCCAAATGGATTTACCGTGGCAACAGGTAAAAGGTTGAATCGTAATCAACACAATGTTGATAACGATACCTTTCCGTTAAAAGCCTAGCTTTACACGTTGGTATGTTGCCTTCCATGTATGTCTTCCTTGAAGACTTATATAGTACCAGTAGGTACAATGCCTTGCGGTAAATCAACTAGTGTCCAAACATAGTTGATATACATGGATCCATTTCGGATTATATGGCAATTTACCATAATAGGGAGTCGATACCTTGTATCACTTCCTCATACGTAGTCGGTTGGTATTCCTCAATAAGATTAACATCTTTATGAGGTGAGATCAGAAACCCATACCCCAGGTTGTTTTCTGATTCTCTCCGACTTACGTGGTTCTTGTGTATTCGAATATTAATGGTATAGTTACATCCTTGATGAACTATATGTGTTCCATTAGGATTCGATGCCTTGAATAGTATTACTCCGATTTTCATCGAGTTTTACTATCCTCCCACTTACCACTGCATATCGGTATTCCTCTTAGGAAAACCGCATGGTGAGCAACAATTACATTGTTCTCTAGTGAGATGTATAAGCATTTTGCTTATGGTTTCCCTAGGATAACCTACAATTGGCACTTATCCAATTTGGGTTCTAGTTTGGTATCATCCAAACGTATGCCTAGCATCCCAAATTTTCAGGAATGAGAAACCTGGTTTCCTTCCAGTTCATATCTAATATGATATCTATCAAATAGATTTTTATGGAACCTTATTCAAAATAAGTTCTACACTGTTAAAGCTTATTCATTGAAGGAAATGGTAGCTCAGAGCGACTAATGATTAACCTTATCATGTCAACAAAATTCGGTTACTCAGTTCAGACACACTGTCACTTTGACGTGTTCCGGGAGGAGTCCTCATTGAAAGAATACTATACTCTTTCAAGTATATGAGAAACTTATTGCTTAAGTATTTTCCATTACGGTCTTACCATGACGGTTTAATACTTTAGCCGATCTGTTTGTCTATTTCGTGTCGAAACTATAAAAGTTTCGATTTGTGTTTCAAAAGGAACACATATTTATAACGCAATGCCACATCCGTAAAGGTCACAAAATATTCATATCCACATCTAGCCTTGCTAGACATGGGCCCACTTGCTTCACTATGAACTATAACTAACAGATTGCTGGCATTTGCACTTTTACCAAGTAAAGGTGTTTTAGGTACTTTACATAATAAACTAGATCCGTAGACTTTATTTGATTGGAATCAAAACAGTCCGAGTACCCACTCTTCAAAAGTGTGGATATACGAGTCTTGTCTAATTGTGTCCCAGACAACAATGTCACATTTTAGTTTCTTGTGATCAAATCAGTTTGAGCTAATTGTTTGTCATGTTATATGTTTGAGATTTATTTATATTCAAAATATAAATACTGCTATTCACATCTAATGTGTTTATCTCAATATCATCTTTAATAAAACACTTTAGTGTTCTAGAATATAAAGGTAAATCTGCAACGGATTAAACACTGATATAGAGATAATGTTTCTAGTCAAACTAGTTACATTATAACAGTTTCCAAATTTAGGTACACGCCCGAGGGTAGTTCCTAAACTTAGGTATCTACGGTTAAAACAGTGACTTTCTTCCCGTTTCCGATTCGCAGATAAATCTCTATTGAAGTCAGTATCCTGTTCAAAACAGATTCTGAACATCAATACATATATTTATGTACCACACTAAGTATTTAAAATCTAATTTTAATACTAGTAGTGAGCATAATATTGACAAACATATTTGAAGTCAGAGCCTTGCTCGTCTTCAATTCCTTCATGTCTGCTTTGTTCAAACGGCAGTCACGCTTCCGCGATCCCGTTTGCCCAATTTAGGCAGACATTTTGGGATATGTCCTTTATCTTCCCAGAAGATTATAATGATTTTGCCTTTGCCTATTTCAACACTCCAGAAGCCTTTGGCCTAGCCTCGGCCTTCTAGAATATCGAAGTAAGATGCACCTTGCGCTACTTGCCTAATTGCAAACTTTGACTTTGTCTCATTGAGAATAGTCATTAACTCTCCAAGAGTTATTATTGAAATTTTAGTACTTCTAAAATCAATAATTAGATCTTTGAAGATCCTTCAATTTCATTATCATACTTTAAGAATCTAATCCTTAGTTCTGATTCAGAAATTAAGGAGTCTACTACGACATGCTCAATGGATTAAGCATTAAAGTTATCATCACATAAATCTTCCAAAGATTATGCTCTATTATTTGCTTAACTCCGGGCTTAGGCCTAATATGTTATTTTATCAAATAAAGTAACTTATTAATTTTCCAGGACCATCCTGAAACTTATTCCCAATTTTAAAATTAAACCATTTAAATACATTTTCCCTAGGATTATGTTTTAAATGTCAATCTTTCAATTTACATCTTGATTCTAATAGTCCAACTATTTAATCAACGATTTAGGTACTATTATAATGATTATTATAGTCCAACTATATATTCAATTATAATTAATTAAATCAAATATATTGATTATCATAATCCAATTATATAATCAAATATAAATGAATAGTTTGAATACAGTCCAACTGTTTTAAAACAACAATTTAAATATTAGTCCAACTAAGATTTAATATATTTGACGAATGATATTTGTTTTGAGCGCGAATGGAAAGTAATTAAACGAATATTGCAAATTCAATTCTTGCCTCCCACTATTTTTCGGCGAGCCTCTAACCCTCTGTCGATTACTTGGGAAACCGTGTTTCCTAGTGGGCTAGGATCCCGTTAAATATCACACAATCTTGACTTTGGCCAACAAATTGTATGATAATTAACTAGGTCGATCTCTAAGATCGATTGGATCCAATCCAATTCCTAGATCCAGTAGGGGGACATCCAAGTCCGAAACATATATCTTATATATGCCAATACATCCAATGTATTACCTAACCTTTTTCCTCTGAATCAACTAAGCCTTGGCTTTGGCACAACAAACTTAGTGATCCCAGTAAAGCGTGACCCATTGACCATGGAAAGCTTCGTAATAAATGTCGAGGGACAAGAAGTGGTCTTGAGTTTGGCCAACAAACCACAACTTGGACAAGACACCAATATGGAACAAAGCTCTCGTGATTCAAACACATCCTCGACGGACAAAGGCCTTGACTTTGGCCAACAAGCCAATGCTAGTCTCGGATCTTGAGTGAGAATCACTCAATGGAAGGAAAAACGCTTAATATTTTGCGAGGATTTTTCTAGTGCAAATTGGCAACCAATTTATTATCTTTGTTAAGGTCTCATCATCATACACCCTTAAACATGCATTCTAAACACATAATAAAGCGCATATGAATAAAATAAAATGATATGCGGATGGATACTTTACACAATGATCCTAGATCAAATCTCTCCCGCTAGCACATGTATTTACTTCTACCCGTTACACTACACTTCTAAATAAACCTCATTTACATTGAGGGGAATAGGTGAGAAGAGAATACAAAGAATAAAGAGGTAATAAGGCTGGACATGCAGATCCAATTAATAAATCAAATTTATTACAACAATTTCTAAAATTTTCCTACCCATCTAATATCCATCCGATATAAATTATTCATGCATCGCAACCATGTATTCACACAAGCATGTTATTAATCAATCTAATCAAATTAATTAATATGATAATTAATGATCATCCAATGTTCAAAAAAAGATTTGATTTTGTTCGAGTCAAACTCGTTTTGCGAATAAGTACTCAAAGTACGAATTCTCGAATTAAATTAAACTATAAAATTAAATCCAATTCAATTTGTATTTAATTCTAATTCTCTATTTAATTTCAAATTAAATATTACACTTTATTAACGAACCTTTACGACTTAAATTCCAAATTTAATCGTTACGGGTCTCAAAGCCCGATTGACGTCCAACGTTAATTTAATTAAATTCCAATGGGTTTTTAATTAATTTCTTAAGGCGTGGACTTTTGGTCAACTCGGGTCAAACCCAATAACCAAAATCCAATCCGGGAGTTACCCCATAAGTCCAGAAATCAATTTAGGCCCATTAGGCCCAATTAAACTTTAAATGTCCATTAGTCGCATTTAGGCTTTATGGATATGGTTTTGGGCTCAATTGGATCCAACCAATTTTACCTAAACCCAACTTGGTACAACCAAGCCCAATAAACCCAATAACAACATTACAAGCCCAAATCCAATTTTAAGGCCCAATTTCAATTAAATTACAAAATCCAATTTCATAATTTAATTACCTAAAGTGTATAACACAAGTAATTACCCAATTAACATTTCTAAAACATCAATTAGCCTAATTAATCATGCTTATCAATATTAAATCATGTCCAACATAATTTAACAAAAATCAAACCCAATATACATGCCCAAAGTCTCGGCAATACAGGGATTTTCATATCAATTCCGAATTCAATCCAATTAAATCCACATTTCCAATTGACTCAAGTCATCCAATGATCAAAAATAAAAAAATCACCAAGATCAAAATAGGGCATAACATTCGGCCAACACCAAGAAAATTGGGGAAATTTGTTCCAAACACAATTTCAACAAATTGATCCAATCAATCCTCAATTAAAACACATTTAAACATATTCATTCATTTAATTTCATAAATCATGCTCAAACACATTTTTACCCAAATTTTAAGCCTTAAAATTTTTCATGCTTTAACCTTGCTTAAGATACCATTGTTGGTGTTTGCTAAGGTCCTAAGATCATTAAACAAGCATGAAATAAGTGCGAATACAAATCAACGAAGTTGTGGAATACTCACATCGATCGGTTGAGCGACGCTACGACGAACAAAACTTGATTTTGCTCACTGTCATGGTCACGGCAGTTCACTGCCACTGCCCTCCAAGATTCGGCCATTGATGCTCCTTGAACAAACTCCAAGCTTTGTCAAATGATTCCCGGCTCATGGGTGGACTTCCCTATCACCTTCGCATGTCTCTCGGAGTGCTAGCTCTTGTGATTTTTGCCACAAAAATCACCACTCTTGCTTCCCTAGCTCACGGTTTCTTGACAGAAACCAGTGAAGAATTTTGCCCCTCCATAGGCGTGAGATAAAAGAGGGAAAAGAGAGAGAATAGTTGTGTGAGAGAGATGGAAAAAGTGTAATAATAATTGATTTCTAAAATCCATTTACCATAAACCACTTTTGATTTACAAAAAGTCAAACAATTAAATGTTTTCCATCTACTCCCATCAATCCATCAATCCATCAATCTATCAAATCAAGTGACATGTTGTCATATCACTCAAAGTGACTAATGATTTGACGCTTGATACGACTAGCGATTTGAAGCTTGATTTGACTTGCGTGCCGCACTCTAATTCGAAATGCGAATGCGCTCGCAAACAATATCGGGCTCGGGTTCGCTAATTCCAAATTAACGAATTTTTCGTTGCGACGCAATTAAATGATTACGCCTAGCGAAGTCACTATTCATGTCGCTAACGAATTAATTCTAATTAATTCGTTCGCCCGAATTAAAATCTAATTTTAATTCCGCTTCGAAATCTAATTTCGTTTAATATATCGAATATAATAATTTAACCGATTAATTCCAAATTAATCGTTATCTCTCTTTAATTTATATTTTATCCCAGATAAAATATCTCCGCAATTAATCCCAGATTAATTTTCTCTCTCATCTAATTAATCCCAGATTAATTTTAGAGTGTGAGTCATACGTCATCGGTGAATCTTCGGTAAGCGACCCATGTGATCCCCGGATATGTTGCTAGTAAATTCGGTCGTCGGACTATCCGAACATGTAAGTACCAAGTACTACGTTTATACCGATTTACAAGACAAGGTTGAGCTTCTAGCAAAGCGCCATGCCTACCCAATTCTCCAGAAATATCCTTACAGGAATAAAGGATCTATATCAGGCGTAGTATACTTAGTATTGCGTATTTCGATCCAGTATCGGATGATCACGTGCTAGGCCTGGGGCTGGAATTGTGTCTACCCCGTACGAAGCACATGTCGGATGTCTAGTAACTAGTCTCTATAATGGGATAAACCTGACCTTGTCATTTTATCCCGATGACTGCAGTACTTAAAAGTACTAGTATCGTATCCTACGTGACTATCATCTCCATATGACTGGAGTGACACTTCCGTCTTGACATCACACCCAACACACTACAATTCTCAATATACCTAGCATAGGCGTACACAGAACCTGTTAAAGCCCTGGACGACCGCAACCAAAGTATATTGATTGTCGCAAGTATTAGCGGTGCAAGTCTGAAGTTAAGACCAAATACACCTACCCTGATTTCGGACTTCCATAGACACATAGTCATACTACCAATGGAATTCCGAGGGGGTCTATCCAGAGCGAAGCTGTTTCCCGTACCATCGGTAAAACACAACCTCCTATTACACTTGCATGAGTATCCTATACCCAAAAATATGAGAACTATGCTGTTGTGCCTTTACAATGCGCACAAGTGTAATACTAGTCTTTTACGTATTATCGATGTCTAATCTCGATAATACTCTGACTAGGGATATTTAATAATTTATCCTTCGTGGATTGATAATGTCTCATATCATTCTCAATCCAGGAACAAATCATAGGGACCCTCATCATTTATACATCTAGGTGATCTAATCACAAATGATAAGAGTGCAATCTCCTTTGTCACATAGTTAATTTGTACAACAACACCATGATCTGTACATATAGTGACGCTATGGGTCATAATTGTCCAACAGATATATGAGTTATCCTCCACACTTTTATGGCAGTCACGTCAATGATCTAGTCATGATCAGACCTCTGCCTGTTTGTTGGGTGTGGACTGATGCTCATGATATCCTGTGCGTATCAAGATAGGATCTGTCAGTCCTGTGTACAAGGCATAGACAATCTAGCATGTGTTTACGATCTAGTAAATACATGGCCATGGTATAACTTCAGAAACCAGTTCCGAGTGTTATTTAAAGATCGCAAATTGAAAGTCGACTGTATTATACCAAACAGATTTGACGTTCTCATCTATATCCCATGTATAATACGGATGACATGTGACGGAGAGATTATACGTATGCTATGACCTCGACTTGCATAGTTTAGCGAGATTATCTGTGGTCATCATAATCCATGAGTGGGTGGATTATGGACACGAAATTAGATTTCGTGATGGATAAACCTAAACTTAGAGAGTCTCACAATATAATGTGTACTCGTTGAGCACTTGGGCAACTCAAGATGAATAATATAGATTATTCATAATACTTCATCGGATTAAATGATAACACATGCATTAGGGAATTTTTTCCGCTAATAATTATTATGTATTTGTATTTGATACATAATACGATTAGATACACATTAATTATTTGTCAAATGAGATTATGACACATGCCATAAATATATGTATTTGTTATTTAATGTAAGTAAAAATACATATATGTGTAAATTAATTGTTTAATTATTTAACAGTTAAATAATTAAATAATTGAAATTAAAAACCTTATCCATTTATCATTATTTGAATGATATATGGTGAGTTTTAATTGGACAATTTGGCATGAGTTGGATTTCACTTTATTATGTCCTAATTTTTTGGCTAAAATAAAGTGAAATTATTTTAATTTGATTAAAAATTATAAAAAGAAAAAAAAAATGCCCCACTTTCTCCTACATTCGATCAACTTGGCCTTAAAAAGGAGATTTTTTTTCATATTCTTTTGAACTCCATGGCTGCCGAATAAAAGGAAGAAAAATACCCAAATTTGGTTTGATGAAATCAAAGATAAAAGATAAAGAAATTTAAGAAAAAAACTTGGAATTTGGGAGATTAAAAGGTAATACTCTATAACTCAAGCTTGTAAATTAGTTTTATGTTTCCTTGGACACTTAGAAATATTCTAGGGTTTCTTTTTTGTGGAAATTGGGGGGATTTTTGTGTTGTGGTTGATGGAGAAGGAAGAATAAGCATGTGTAAAGTTGGTATTGGAGCTAATTAGTGTAATTTTGTTCCAATTTGTTCAAATTGTTGCTGGACTAAATAGTTGCCATTCTAGAGTTATTAATCCACTCTTAGATAGCGTATAATTTTTCTAGAGTTTTTCATAAGTGGTGGGACTTATTTGGTGATGGATTAATTAGATTAATCTTGGTTTTAAATGGATTAAACATGAATTTATGGCAAATTTCGTTTCTGTGTATGACCTGGAAATAAATCTGATTTTGTGATGAAATTATTGTCTTTAGAATATTTTGGATGTAATTTGGGTGTTGGCACAATGTCCGGAAAGTGTTTCCGACTTGAAATAAGCGAAAACGGCCAAAAACGGCTTTATCGGGTGGATTTTGAGCCAACCGGGTGACGGCTGTCCAAACAGTGAGTTCATCACTGTTCAGGCAGCCCATGAACTTCCCCGACACTATTGGAGCTAACCTGGGTAGTTTCCATAAGTGTCGGGTAGTCGGTTCGATCAAAAACGCGTTTTAGATAATTTTACGGAAAAACGATTTTCATAAAAGTTTCTCGAAATTTCAACTATGTTTATGTCAATATTTGATATTGAATAAATAGGTTTAGTTGAAATATGAATAAATTATTCATATTAGATATTGAATAATTTATTTGGTATTTTGAACAAGTTTTAAAATATGATTTCGCCCGAACCCGCGCTTCCGCTCCGCTCCATCGCCCAAAACCCCAACAAAAATGATATCAGAACTGGTATGATGCTTCATCCATTACATTATTCATGCTTGATATTTGATATATAATTCAATTTTAATGTTCGCACATGCTTGTAATCTAGATATGTTTCTTTACTTTTCGGTTTTACGTTAACGGAAAATATAACGGAAATTTAATAGTTAAATTGTGTTATGTTTTCTAAAGTAGAATTGAAATGTTTAGAAAATGATTTACATTAAAATTCTGCATTGGATGTAGAGTATAGCTTCCGTAGGAAAATCCCCACTTTTAAATATTGTTTTAAAGTAACGTGTATTGGATACATGTTTCTTGGTACGTCTTGTCAGTACGGTTTATGGGTATTTTTCTATAAGTGCATCTGAGATCATGCCAAAGCTGTGAGGGTGTAGTTATAGGATTGTTATCCATACCGGTTGTATAATGATACTGGATAAATTCAAGTGAAAGTGGAAATCCTAAATGTGCCAAAGCTGTCAGGACTACACTGGTAGCTTGAGTTTGTCATTGACAAGTGTAGCCTTGATACGCCTCCCTGTGAACGTGCCAAAGCTGTCACAGCGAGAAATGGTCAGGACCGAAACCAGGAGTCACGGGTGAGTGATTGACAAAGAGTTGTCTACCTAATGAATATACGTAGGCGAGATCGTGCCAAAGCTATGAGTCGAAATATATTCATGGGATCTTACTCTCACTATGGAATTCGATTTATTTATTGAATTCTCGTTGTCCGTTGGGGATTACGATATTATATAAAGTAGTGGGAGACACTGCTGAGTTTAAAATCCATAACTCAGGCAGTGCGTAATATTTTGGAATTTACTGCTTTTTTTTCCTTATATTCTATATTGTTTATAGATTTACACTTCTAATCCACTGCATGTATATTACTTGAATATATAGGTTTTCTGACTTTACCTATGGTTGCGTAGTTCTAGAAGAAAGACAGTAGACTTAGATATTTTTAGATTATTTAAAACCATCGGGAACTGTTGTTTCGATTTTCTTTTGAAAATCAAGATGGTTTGTGACTTAGTTACTAAGTCACGATTAGGTAATCTAAGTAGATATATGGTTTAAGGATATAACTGTCTAGAGAGAATAGTTTCTTGTGCAGTAAGAATTGACACGAATCAGTTCATGTCTCGAGATTCTTGAATGGAATTAAGAAAACATCTTTAGTATTTGTTTGTCTTATAATGATGTTTCTTGGCTTTTAGTGACTTTTAGAAGTCACGTGTCTGACACAGTTTGCTGATCAATCATTTGCAATTGTTATGAATAATTGAACGCAAATTATAAAGCTCAAGAAAGAAGATGCATATAGTTTTGTATAGAGAATTTCGATTCTCATAATACAACAACTATAGGTATTGGATACAGGATCTCCCGTCTAATTGTTTAAAATAATGTTTAATAACTATTTTCATATTTGATATCAGAACTTGTGACTATTGGATAGTTACTTGTTATGTATAAACAGTTGTTACATATTTTAATACGACTAATAGTGTCATTAATGAAAGATAAACATTAAGAAAATATTCGGTAGAATAAATAACTTAGAACTGTGCTTTATGAGATTTTATCGTAAAAGCATCAGATGCTTGTTCCATATGGTAAAGGATGGTCTGATATGAGATCACACCACATATCCTTATCCATGTAATGAATATTGTATTCAGGTTGTGATTAAATCTCATTTAACCGATGATTGTCATAGGACCACTGATTTTTAAGACTAATACATTGAATGTATGTAGTTTAATAAATTGGAAATTACCTTGTAGGTTTTTCTTTGCTTCGTAACTCAGTTGATGAATTGTCATAACTTAGTTACGAGTTTCTAATAGTGAACATGTTGAACGTCTTGAATTGTTCAAGAACTGTCAATGTGTTTCTAATGAAACACGGATATAATATTTTGAATGGTTCAAAGATATTCTATTTGAAGTGTTGAAAACTATAAAGTTCATTGTGAGTCTTTGAATTGTTCGAAGATGTTTGATAGGATCAACACTTGAATTTATGGCAATTAGTTCTGAAGTTATTTAATGAATTGATTCTTGCTTGATATTAAACTTATGTGATTCCATTTTGATGGAATTGATCAGTGGGAGTAATCGAATCTTATATGATTTGATTCGTTGATATTGAGTATTACCGAATTGATTTTCGATACTCTTGGGGTTATGCTCCAGTAACACTAATTCGTCTCTTTAATTTAGGTTCCATTCATTTCTACAGATACATATATGATATGTATAGTAGAAAATTTGAATCTTGAAAAGTTTGAGATTTGAGACTTTCTTTTATGTAACTATTATATATTTGAAAGTACTTGCGCCTCGGAGGTACAAGTAAATTTTATCATTTATTCTATTTGATAGAATATTGTATTCTATTTGATAGAATATTGTATTCTATTTGATAGAATATCTTTTCTACAATCCCGAATAATAAAATTGTTTTGTTACTTGGTAGTTAACATTGGATGTTGACGATTGCAGAAGAGATTTGACTTAGTGAAGTCAAATGTTAGAATGAGAAACTGTAATGGAACTACGTAATTAATAAGATGAAAAAGACCCTTAGAGAACTTCCGTATATGTACAATAGGATGTCAGAATCATTTACAAAGTATTTGATACTTAATGATTCTGTTGTTTTCTTATTGAAGAAAATTATCCTATAACTTATAGTGGGAGCGATATTTGATATCGATTTCGGAAATTAACATTGAACCATAGATCTAAAATTGTTCATTGCTTAATACGATCAAGTTTCGAACTTGTTTAAGATTTTGTTATGAATAGTTCATAAAATGTGCAAATTATTTGGGCAGCAAAGGCAATGTGAGCTTGATAAAGGTTTGACCTTTATAGTATGACAGTGAGAAAGGTTATGCTCAGTAGTCTATTGTAGATTCTGAGAAAACTTCTCTCTTGTCGCACTGTTTGGACAATTAAGGATTTGTTATTTAATGTTGATATTAAACCGTGGTTTTGGCTAAAGAATGAAAAGTGGTGTTCTTGAGTGATTTCTTCAAATGAGAAATCCGTTGTGATTTCTTTATTTGAAGAGTTCATTCTAGAATGGACATAGAGTTTGTATTCTGCTAAGATCACAGTTTGATATACTCACTTATAGAGCCTACTGTAAATTCAGATAAGCTTTCCGGAAATTCGTGTGTAGGCACTGTATTTTTGCATATAATCCCGATGATGAGTCTCATTGTAGGCACTACCTTTTAAGTCCCGGAAGCCGTGGGAAACAGACGTCGGAAGGGAAAAATATGGAAATCAGTACTTTGTCGAATTTGACTCGCTTGTTTAGCTTCGGGCTCGCTGGTGGACCTCCGTTTTAAAGCACATTTAGCCTAAAAAACCCGCAAACACTTAACCTTGGCCCAAAACCCCACATCTAGCCCACACACACACCAAGCCCACCATCAAAAGCCAACCAAAGACCACACGCCCAAGCCTTGGCCCACAAGCCCAAGCCCACTTAAGACACATCCAAATTAATTAAATATATATTTATGACATGTGTAATTAAATAAAACAAATAAAAATCTAAATAATCACCTACCAAAATAATAAAATACTTACACAAATTAAAGAAATTGCATGCCTAATTAAGATAAATCAAATATATTGTATTCCTAACTTAACAAATCTCATGCCTAAACAAGATAAATCAAATATATTAGCTTCCTAATTTGAACCAATTTTGTCCCCCCTCAATCTTAGAATTTCCTTGTTTGACACTAAATCAAATCCCCCTTAAATGCCAAATCTCTTTCCTTGTCAAGCAAGGAGTAGCCCTACCCTCTTTGCCTATAAAAAAACCAACCTCTCCCAACCCTTGCATCTCTCCTCAGTTTCACGCCAAAAAAATAAAATGAAACACAAACCCTAACCCTTCAGCGCATCCCTTCTTTCCATAACCCCACGCATGATCAAAACCTAATAAACTAGAAACTCACACAGCCATTTCCCTCAACGTCCACTCACGCCCATTGCCATTAAACAACCCTCCTCATGAACCCATGCAGCGAACCACTCCCAAACGACACAAGCAATGCCACAGCACCATCTCCATAACAACCACACTTTCACGTAATTAGCCCTCATAAGCCACCTGCCCTAGAACCGTAAGCAACTCTCCCTGACCAACACGCTACGCTCATCACAAATCATGTCTTCACCCTGCATGTCACTTCCGCACACTGCCTCACAAGCCTCTTCACATGCCTCACCCTTCATATAACGCATATACACAGCAGCTCTATCAGCCTTCAACACGTCCTCACAGCCCCTAATCCGGCAACAACCTTCAATGCCACTGCCCAAACTGCACACAAAAAAACCTCACTGACCAGTCCCCTAAGTCACACTAAAAACAGACCCTGCACTGCCCTCCACTGCACACCCAAACAGCCCACTGCACTGTCCTCCTTCACTACCGAGAGAACCCAGAAACTGCCCAGTAAAACAGTCCAGAGACCGCCCAAAACAGTCCCCGAAACACCAAAAACATTGAGCAAAACAGCAGCAAAACAGTAGCAAAACGGAGTCAAAACAGTAGCTTGAGTAGCGAAACAGCGAAGAAAAACGTAGACCAGTGAACTAGAAAAGTTGCGGAGTGATAGCCCTTCCGACGGACTTGTAACGCGCTTCCAAAAGTCGACATAAAAGTTTAGACCTGAGGTTATTTTTCACATCAATTTTCATTCATATTTTTATTGTTTACTGAGTTTCGTTTGCATGATTATTGTGGAGTGATGTATGTTGTGGCCCTTGAATAAAATGAAAAATGTGTCGCCTCTCGTGGTATATAGGATGGAAACCCGGACATAAATTTCATAGCCGATTCCGAATGGACGGTAGTATGATCTATACTCGGGATACAACTCCACGTACCACTTGAGTAAACGGCACATATTTTGTTTTATGTTGTTTTGATGTGTTTATTATTCGTTATTTAATTTCTGCATGTTATTCAATCGGGTATACGAAGTCCGATATTGTTGTCTTTACTTTTATATGCATGATGTGATCGAGCACATGGGCTTAGTAAGTTGGATTAAAGGTCCCCTATTCTGAGGGGTTAAAATCCTTTACCACGATACTTTGCCACGCCGGTTGATGTATATTCGGTTGAATGTAAGATGTGTTCAATCGGGTATACGAAGTCTGATATTGTTGTCTTTATTTTTTATATGCATTATGTGATCGAGCGCATGGGCTTAGTAAGTTGGATTAAAGGTCCCATATTTTGAGGGGTTAAAACCCTTTACCACAATGCTTTGCCGCGCTGGTTGATGTATATTCGGTTGAATGTAAGATGTGTTCAATCGGGTATACGAAGTCCGATATTGTTATCTTTACTTTTATATGCGTGATGTGATCGAGCGCATGGGCTTAGTAAGTTGGATTAAAGGTCCCCTATTCTGAGGGGTTAAAATCCTTTACCACGATGCTTTGCCGCGCCGGTTGATGTATATTCGGTTGAATGTAAGATGTGTTCAATCGGGTATACGAAGTTCCATATAGTTATCTTTATCTTTGTACGCATTGTAATGAAAAACGCATAGGCTTATGGTGTTGGACTAAAAGGTTCTCCATTTGGGGGAAGAAAAGCCTAAAAGGCTACCTTTACCACGATATTTGTCGCGTCTTTCATCTATTGATTGCATCATCTATCCTTGTTTTGGCTCGATCTATTATCATTGGTGTACCCATGTTATGATAGCATTTGGGCACTATTTCTCGTGGTATATAGGTTGGAAACTCGGACATAAATTTCATAGCCGATTTCGAATGGACGGTAGTATGATCTGTACTCGGGATATAATTCCACGTACCACTTGGAAAAAGGCCCACGCGGTGTTCGTGTCAATTCTAGATATCTTTTCTGCATCACATCACGACATGTCTATTTTCGCATATAGTTGTCTCTTTTTACCTTATGCATTTGTATTACATCTTTAGTTATCTATTTCCATCATGCGCTTAATTGTCTTTCCTTAATCGCATGATTGTATGAATGTTATTTGTTTGCGCTTCTGTGTCTACCAATGTGAAATTGTATGCTTTCCGTATGTCAATTTATCTTTATGCATGAATTCGGACATAGATTATATGCAAGTAGGTTGTATGCAAATTTGGACATAAATTGTATGCAAATAGGTTGTATGCAAAATATGAAAATGTGTTATATGTAAACATAGATATGAGCATTATACCTATGCATGCGAACTCAGGAGTAAATTATCCTTGGAAATATGTTGCTTAGGCTTGGTTAGATTATTGCACAAATCATTTTATTACAAGTGGCATAAGTAAGGGACCATTCCGAACC
The DNA here is from genome assembly GCA_019454045.1 of Zanthoxylum bungeanum. NCBI lineage: Eukaryota > Viridiplantae > Streptophyta > Magnoliopsida > Sapindales > Rutaceae > Zanthoxylum > Zanthoxylum bungeanum. The sequence continues at coordinate 16,440 of SKCR01034754.1, forward strand.
CAATGGTTTGAGGTCTTCCCTTGCGAGGGGTGAGTGCAGCCTTAAATCTTTGTCCCGGTTCACACCGAGTAGCGACTCCATTATTCTCCGATTTAGTCCCCCCGCGGGCTACTCTTTACTCCCAACCGGGCCGCGAGCCCGGAACAGCATGTGTCGCCAAGGTCCTCTATTTTGAGGGGTTAAAACCCTTTACCACGATGCTTTGCCGCGCCGGTTGATGTATATTCGGTTGAATGTAAGATGTGTTCAATCGGGTATACGAAATCCGATATTGTTGTCTTTATTTTTTATATGCATTATGTTATTAGCGCATGGGCTTAGAAAGTTGGATTAAAGGTCATTTATTTTGAGAGGTTAAAGAACCTTTACCGCGATGCTTTGCCGCGCCGGATGATGTATATTCGGTTGGATGTAAAATATGTTCAATCGGGTATACGAAGTCCGATGTTGTTGTCTTTACTTTTATATGCATGATGTGATCGAGCGCATGGGCTTAGGAAGTTGGATTAAAGGTCCCCTATTCTGAGGGGTTAAAATCCTTTACCACGATGATTTACCGCGCCGGTTGATGTATATTCGGTTGAATGTAAGATGTGTTCAATCGGGTATACGAAGTTCCATATAGTTATCTTTATCTTTGTACGCATTGTAATGAAAAGCGCATGGGCTTATGGTGTTGGACTAAAAGGTCCATTTGGGGGAAGAAAAACCTAAAAGGCTACCTTTACCACGATATTTGCCGCGTCTTTCATCTATTGATTGCATCATCTATCCTTATCTTGGCTCGATCTATTATCATTGGTATACCCATGTTATGATAGCATTTGGGCACTATTTCTCGTGGTATATAGGATGGAAACCCGGACATAAATTTCATAGCCGATTCCGAATGGACGGTAGTATGATATGTACTCGGGATACAATTCCACGTACCACTTGGAAAAAGGCCCACGCGTGTGTTCGTGTCAATTCTAGATATCTTTTCTGCATCACATCACGACATGTCTATTTTCGCATATAGTTGTCTCTTTTTACCTTATGCATTTGTATTACCTCTTTAGTTATCTATTTTCATCATGCGCTTAATTGTCTTTCCTTAATATGCATGTTTGTTTGAATGTTATTTGTTTGCGCTTCTGTGTCTACCAATGTGAAATTGTATGCTTTCCGTATGTCAATTTATCTTTATGCATGAAAGCGGACATAGATTATATGCAAGTCGGTTGTATGCAAATTTGGACATAGATTACATGCAAATAGGTTGTATGCAAATATGAAAATGTGTTATATGTAAACTTAGATATGAGCTTTATACTTATGCATGCGAATTTAGGAGTAAATTATCCTTGGAAATATGTTGCTTAGGCTTGGTTAGATTATTGCACAAATCATTTTATTACAAGTGGCATAAGTAAGGGACCATTCTGAACCCAACGGTTTGAGGTCTTCCCTTGCGAGGGGTGAGTGCGGCCTTAAATCTTTGTCCTGGTTCACACCGGTGGCGACTCCATTATTCTCCGGTTTAGTCCCCCCGTGGCGACTCCATTATTCACACCGGAGGACTTGTTGTTTATTCCTGACACCAAGCGATAAGAGCTTAAAAGGCTTGGGTACTTAAGAGAGCCTCGCTCCACCCTCCCTCTGGGGAATCTACAATGGGAAGTCCATTTGACAGTCATTCTCACACCATAGCTCGTTGGCATGTATCTTAGTGTATAAAAAATGGTGTGCTCACTTGGTCGCTCGAACCCTTGAGTGGGGAGACCTAATTGTGGGTCATCCTTCGCCGGTGAGAGCCTTTGTCTACACTCTTGTGAACCCACACGTAGATCGGGGTTGTATGACCTATAGCAACTATTTCCTTGTGTTTGTGGGCCATCCTCATTTGGATGCAGTTGGACTTCTTGTCAAAAATGTGAACTTGTTGGGCTATTTAAACTGGGACAAGTTCGTATCCTATGACAATTGAACCAAAAGCTTCTGAAATTTCGATGGGCTGCTCTGTAGAAATTATTGCTTTATGACTGGATTATCTATTGTATGCTTGTGTTTGGGAACATTTTCATTTGGATCCATTCGGACCTTTTGTCATGAGATATGGGCTTGTTGGGCCATTTAAACTGGGACAAGAATATATCTTATGATGATTGGGCCAAAAGCTTCTAAAACGCCAATGGGCCATTATATGCTTGTGTTTGGGAACATTGTCGTTTGGATCCATTCGGACCTTTTGTCATGAGGTATGAGCTTGTTGGGCCATTTAAACTGGGACAAGAACGTATCTTATGATGATTAGGCCAAAAGCTTCTAAGATGTCAATGGGCCATTATATGTTTGTGTTTAGGAACATTATCATTTGGATACGGTTGGACTTCTTGCCATGAGATGTGAACTTGTTGGGCCATTTAAACTGGGACAAGTCCACTCCTATGACAGTTAGCCCAGAAGCTTCTAAAATGATGATGGGCCGATTTGTGTGAGAATTTTAGTGAGTTAATATATTCATTGTATCACATGCATCTCATTCACCTCATGCATACATACATCATGCTAACCCTTGTGTTCAAAAAGCCATCATAGATTCCCGTTGGGTTAGGGGAGAGGGAAGACACACCAAAATGCCAATAACAAATATGAGTGGATCAGAAAACGAAATATCCCGTGTGGATCAGTTGGAAATTGGTTTCACCAAAATGACTGAACAACTGCAAGCTTTGACTACCGCCATGGCAAATATGATTGTACCCCGTGCTGGGGGAAATTCTGAGAATGTGAGGCGCGAGGAGCCTCCGAATGGGTTGGGGGATGATATCCCCGCTTTTGATGACGACATGGTAGAGTATGAGTGATTGGGTCTCAGGCAGAATTTCAGAAGCTTCGAGATCAGGTTGAAAAAGTTACCCGCAAAATGAGGGGTAAACATGAGGAGTTGTTAGATTATGAGGCAATGACCTTCGAAGAACAGTTGCCAGCTCAGTTCAAGATGCCAGATATGGCTAAGTTCAACGGAAATAGAGATCCGAGTGTCCATCTGTGGAAATATGTCTCAGTGATGAGTTCAGTGGGCCTGTCACAGCGCCAAGTCCAAAAGATGTTTGGGATGTCACTCGAGGGGGCACCTGTAGTGTGGTATCACAGCCTTGAGAAAAAGGTTAGATAAGATTGGAGGGAATTGGCAGATGCATTTCTAAAACAGTATGTTACGGACTTGGAGATTGATTTGTCACTCCGAGATCTGGAGAACACTAAGCAGAAGCCGGAGGAGAGCTTCAAGGAGTATGTAGACCGCTGGAGAGGTCAACTTTTGAAAATGCAGACTCGGCCTTCAAAGAAATACCAAATTAAGATGATTATCAAGGGTACTAAGCCCTCCATCTATGGTAAGCTGAGGAGGATGACCTCCATGATTGCGGATTTTCGACAGTTGAGGGAGATTGTCATGGACATTGAAGAAGAGGAGGCGGAAAACCGGAAGTTCTATGGCCAGAATAGAAAGACTTTTGGGGGCATTCTGAGACTAAGCCCGCTACTGCCGAGGTTGCTGCCACCAAGAACCGGCATTTCTCTAACCTGGGGAAGCCTTTATCTAAGCTGCTTGAGAAGTTGAAAGGACAAGGACTCCTAAAACCCTTAGAGCCTAAACCACTTCCAGATCCTATACCACCCAACCTTGACCTAAGCCTGTATTGTCACTTCCATCAGAGGAGAGGCCACGAAACTGACAACTGCACTCGCCTTAGGCATGAAATCCAAAACCTCATTGATGCCCATAAAATACCCGATCCTGAGAAAGAACAACCCAACACATATCGGAACCCCCTATCAAATTACCACTCTGTTCCACCACCCACCTACATGATCAACTATGGATTGCCCGAAACTTTTTTCCTCCAAACCCTTAACCACCAAGCTTCTTACATGGAGATATGGGATGACAGTGAAGAACCGTAGGCCAAGGAAGAAGCAATGCTGCGAATGATGAAGTTGTTCCTCCTAGTTTATTTGATCCTGCATTTTTAATATAGACATTGATTTAGTCTACCTGTTCGAACCATTTCTTAAATGATAATAAAGACGTTCATTTCGTTTACTTGGCTGATTCTCTCCCTCCAACCTGCAACATGAGTATGTTTGACAAAAGCATTCAACCCTGGTACTATGATACTCAGCGATGTTTAGAACATGGGGAATTCCCAAAAGAAGCAAGCAGAATATAGGATAGCCATTCGGAAATTGGGGAACGAGGCAGTAAGACTGTCAGGTTTGGAGGGGAATGAGTTCACCGAGCCAATCAACATGGATAGATTGAAGCAGTATTTCGCCTGAGGAAGAAAAGGTCGAGCGATCACCAGGAGGACTGGCAGAAGACCTAACCCAACGGAATAGAAAATTCATTCATACATACATACATCATGTAACATATTTGCATACTTTTTGTGTTTGTTCTGTTTTGTAATAACAGGTTTTAAAGGAGAAAAAGAGAAAGAGTCAAATGCAAGCCAACCAGAAGCGGCAACAGTACAATGTCAGCAGTTTTCAGGAATGAATCACAGGGGCGAGGCCCTTATCAGTATCAGTCTGGTGGCGAGGTCCATATCAGTATGAGTTGGGGGCGAGGCCCACATCAGTATCAGCTGGGGGCGAGGCCCATATCAGTATCAGTTGGGGGCGAGGCCCACATCAATATCAGCTGGGGGCGAGGCCCATATCAGTTTCAGTTGGGGGCGAGGCCCACATCAGTATCAGTTTGGGGTCGAGACCCACATCAGTGTCAGTTTAGAGGCGAGGCCCACATCGGTATCGGTTTGGGAGCGAGGCCCACATCATCATCATGCATCCATACATACATGCATACATATCACATACATACAATTTTTGTTTTGTATTCGCAGGATTGTAGCGGCAAAGACCACCACATCAAGTAACGGTTCAAAAATGAGCCACATTCTCGGACAACATGGTTCAGAATTGGACCGCTATCACAACAGAGGCCGAAAATGGCGCTCCAAAATGGAGCACACACAACAGATGTCGAAAATGGCGTTCCAAAATGGAGCACACACAGCAAATGCCAAAAATGGCGCTCCAAAATGGAGCACACATAACAGATGCCGAAAATGGCGCTCCAAAATGGAGCACACACATAACAGATGCCGAAAATGGCGTTCCAAAATTGAGCACACACAGCAGACGCCGAAAATGGCGCTCCAAAATGGAGCACACACAACAGATGCCGAAAATGGCGCTCCAAAAATGGGGCACATACATCAGATGACGAAAATGGCGCTCCAAAATTGGAGCACAGTTCTAAAATGGACCACCAGATCAACTCAGTTCGAAGCAGCAGGCAAGTCAGGTGGCAGCTGGCGAGCCAGATAAGTGAAAATGCATTGCATAACTTTGATAGGATTGTCACTGTTACACATTACACAAGTCCCATAAAAGTGGGGGCGACTGTAGGCACTGTATTTTTACATATACACCCAAAAGAACCTCACTGACCAGTCCCCTAAGTCACACTAAAAACAGAACCTGCACTACCCTGCACTGCACGCCCAAACAGCCCACTGCACTGTCCTCCTTCACTGCCGAGAGAACCCCGAAACTGCCTAGTAAAACAGTCCAACAATCGCCCAAAATAGTCCCCGAAACACCAAAAACAGTGAGCAAAACAGCAGCAAAACAGCAGTAAAACGGAGTCAAAACAGTAGCTTGAGCAGCGAAAATGGAAGAAAGATGTAGACCAGTGAACCAGAAAAGTTGCGGAGTGATAACCCTTCCGACGGACTTGTAACGTGCTTCCGAAAGTCGACATAAAAGGTTAGACCTGAGGGTATTTTTCACATCAATTTTCATTCATATTTTTAATGTTTACTGAGTTTCGTTTGCATGATTATTGTGGAGTGATGTATGTTGTGGCCCTTGAATAAAATGAAAAATCTGTCGCCTCTCGCGGTATCTATGATGGAAACCCAGACATAAATTTCATAGCCGATTCCGAATGGACGGTAATATGATCTATACTCGGGATACAACTCCACGTACCACTTGAGTAAACGGCGCATATTTTGTTTTAGGTTGTTTTGATGTGTTTATTATTCGTTATTTAATTTCTGCATGTTATTCGTTTGTGTAATGATGTGATCGAGGGCATGGGTATAGTAAGTTGGATTAAAGGTCCCCTATTTTGAAGGGGTTAAAATCCTTTACCACGATACTTTGTCGCGCCGGTTGATGTATATTCGGTTGAATGTAAGAGGTGTTCAATCAGGTATATGAAGTCCTATATTGTTGTCTTTATTTTTTATATGCATTATGTGATCGAGCGCATGGGTTTAGTAAGTTGGATTAAAGGTCCCCTATTTTGAGGGGCTAAAACCCTTTACCACGATGCTTTGCCGCGCCGATTGATGTATATTCGGTTGAATGTAAGATGTGTTCAATCGGGTATACAAAGTCTGATATTGTTGTCTTTATTTTTTATATGCATTATGTTATTAGCGCATGAGCTTAGTAAGTTGGATTAAAGGTCCTCTATTTTGAGAGGTTAAAGAACCTTTACCGCGATGCTTTGCCGCGCCGGATGATGTATATTCGGTTGGATGTAAAATATGTTCAATCGGGTATACGAAGTCCGATATTGTTGTCTTTACTTTTATATGCATGATGTGATCGAGCGCATGCGCTTAGGAAGTTGGATTAAAGGTCCCCTATTCTGAGGGGTTAAAATCCTTTACCACGATGATTTACCGCGCCGGTTGATGTATATTCGGTTGAATGTAAGATGTGTTCAATCGGGTATACGAAGTTCCATATAGTTATCTTTATCTTTGTACGCATTGTAATGAAAAGCGCATGGGCTTATGGTGTTGGACTAAAAGTTCTCCATTTGGGGAAGAAAAACCTAAAAGGCTACCTTTACCACGATATGTGCCGCGTCTTTCATCTATTGATTGCATCATCTATCCTTATCTTGGCTCGATCTATTATCATTGGTATACCCATGTTATGATAGCATTTGGGCACTATTTCTCGTGGTATATAGGATGGAAACCCGGACATAAATTTCATAGCCGATTCCGAATGGACGGTAGTATGATATGTACTCGGGATACAATTCCACGTACCACTTGGAAAAAGGCCCACGCGTGTGTTCGTGTCAATTCTAGATATCTTTTCTGCATCACATCACGACATGTCTATTTTCGCATATAGTTGTCTCTTTTTACCTTATGCATTTATATTACCTCTTTAGTTATCTATTTTCATCATGCGCTTAATTGTCTTTCCTTAATATGCATGCTTGTATGAATGTTATTTGTTTGCGCTTCTGTGTCTACCAATGTGAAATTGTATGCTTTCCGTATGTCAATTTATCTTTATGCATGAATTCTGACATAGATTATATGCAAGTAGGTTGTATGCAAATTTGGACATAGATTGTATACAAATAGGTTGTATGCAAAATATGAAAATGTGTTATATGTAAACATAGATATGAGCTTTATACCTATGCATGCGAACTTATGAGTAAATTATCCTTGGAAATATGTTGCTTAGGCTTGGTTAGATTATTGCACAAATCATTTTATTACAAGTGGCATAAGTAAGGGACCATTCCGAACCCAATGGTTTGAGGTCTTCCCTTGCGAGGGGTGAGTGTGGCCTTAAATCTTTGTCCCGGTTCACACCGGTGTGGGACACAGAAACTGGAAGACGCATGCTATCCCGGGCTCGCTGCCCGGTCGGGAGTACAGAGTAGCCACGGGGGACAAACCGGAGAATAATGGAGTCGCCACCCGGTGTGAACCGGGAAAATGAGATTTAAGGCCGCACTTACCCCTCGCAAGGGAAGACCTCAAACCGTTGGGTTCGGAATGGTCTCTTACTTATGTCACTTGTAATGAAAGGATTTGTGTAATAATTTAATCAAGCTTAAGTAACAATTATTTCCAAGAGTATCATGCTTCTAAATCTATATGCACAAAAATAAAACTTACACCTAAATTTGCATATATTTCACATCTAAGATTGCATGCTTGAAAGTACATCAAAGTAGCAACGAACATACAACTTCATTGGCATATTGTATTCATGGAAACACAAGCACACACTAACCACACAAGCACACTAAAGGCGAATCAAATAATGGCGAACATGTGATTTCATAGACATATCATAAACAAATAGCCATTACATGTCCATGCACAAATAAAAGAGTCAACTAAGTACATAATGCCAAAAAGACACTTATGGATGCAATTAGGCATTAAAGTAAGCATGCTATGACGTGGTGCAAAAGAAGATAACTAATATGGACACAAACACACATGTGAGCACTTTTCCAAGTGGTACGTGGAATTGTATCACAAGTACAGACCGCATTACCATCCATTCGGAATCGGCTACGGAGTTTATGTCTGGGTTTCCATCCGATATACTACAAGAAATAATACTCAAATGCTATCATAACATGGATATATGAATTATACTACGTTAAGCCAAGACTAAGGTAAATGATGCAATCAATAGATGAAAGACACGGCAAATATCGTGGTAAAGGTAGCCTTTTAGGCTTTTCTTCCCCCAAATGGAGAACCTTTTAATCCAACACAATAAGCTCATGCGCCTTTCATTACAATGCGTACAAAGACAATGATAACTATATGAAACTTCGTATACCCGATTGAACACATCTTACATTCAAACGAATATACATCAACCGGCGCGGCAAAACATCGTGGTAAAGGATTTTAACCCCTCGAAATAGGGGACCTTTAATCCGACTTACTAAGCCCATGCGCTCGATCGCATCATGCATACAAAGAATAAAGACAATAATATCAAACTTAGTATGCCCGATTGGACATATCTTACATCCAACCGAACACACATCAACCGGCATGGCAAAACATCGTGGTAAAGGATTTTAACCCCTCCAAATAGGGGACCTTTAATCCGACTTACTAAGCACATGCGCTCGATCACATAATTACATAAACAAGTAACATGTGGAATTTAAATGATGAATAATAAATAAATCAAAGCAACATAAAACAAAAGAAGGTGCCGTTTACTCAAGCGGTACGTGGAATTGTATCTCGAGTACAGATCATACTACCGTCCATTCGGAATCGGCTATGAAATTTATGTCCGGGTTTCCATCCGATATACCGCGAGAGTTGACACATCTTTCATTTTACTCCAAAGCCACAACATACAATATTTCGTAATCCATGCATATTTATCTACTCAAGGGCCACAACATGCATTTTAACATAACAATCATGCTAACAATACTCAATAAATAATGAAAATAAAACAGAAAACGAATGTGGAAAATACCCTCAGGTCTAACCTTTTATTTCGACTTTCGGACTCGCGTTTCACGGCCGTCGGAAGGGCTATCACTCCGCAACTTTTCTGGTTCACTGGTTTGTGTTTTACCTCGCTGTTCCGCTGCTCAAGCTACTGTTTTTGACTCCGTTTTGCTGCTGCTTTGCTGCCGTTCTTTGGTCACTGTGTTTGGTAATTTAGGCTACTGTTTTGGCGATTTTTGGAGGCTAGGGGCTGCTGTTTTGGAAGGGTTCCAGTGGCAGTTTTTTGTTCACTGGTGCGAGTATTTTAGGGGCTGTTTTTTGGGCAGTATGTTGGGGCTTATGCGTGCAGTTTTGGACTGGTCAGCAAGGGTATTTTACGGCAAGTTTGTGAGGTAGTTTGGGGACAGTTTAAGGTTTATTTGGGTGGCAGTTTAAGGTTTATTTGGGTGGCAGTTTAAGGTTGATTTGGTGAGGGAATATGAGGCTGATTTGGTGAGTGGTTTTGTATGGTCAAGAGGCTTGCGTGTGCTATTTGGGTAAAGGGGCAGGTGTTTGTTTTTGGTGTGTTGAGAGAAGCGTGAAGTGGAGTTGAGGCTAGTGGAAGTAATGGGCGTGAGGGCAGGTGGCGTTTAAGGGACCTTGGTGCGTGATAGTGGGCATGAAGGCAGGGTTTTATGCATGAAGAATGGGTGTGAGGGCAGTGTTCTGGATTTGAGGAGGCAGCAACGTGAGTGAATCTTTAGGGTGGCAGGTGGCTTTGAGGGAAGGGTGTCGTGAGTATTTGGCTAGTCAAATGGGGCTTGCTTATGTGAATTTGTTTGTGGCTTTGTGCATGAGGGGCTCTTGATGTTGTTTGTTTATTCTTTTGTCGTGAGTTGAATGAGAGGAGCCAGGGGAGTGTCTTGGAAAAGTGTTTCTTTTATAGACAAAGGCTAGGCTTGACAAGGAAAGAGATTTGGCTAATTAAAAAGGGATATGATTTGGTGTTAGACAAGGAAAGCAATGGATTTGATCGGCGGACATGTCTTCGATAGATTAGGAATACAATATATTTAATTTGTTATGATTGATTTTAATTAGGCATGATATTTGTTAAGTTGGGTATATAATATATTTGATTTATCTTTATTAGGCATGCAACTTCTTTAATTTGTGTAGGTATTTTATTATTTTGGTAGGTGATTATTTAGATTTTATATATTTTATTTAATTACACATGTGTTAAATATATATTTAATTAATTATTTTATTTAATTTGGGTTGTATTTTGAGGGCCTTGGGCATGTGGGCTTCCCTTAGGCGTGAGTGGGCTTGCGGGGGTTTTAGGTCAAGGCCAAAGGGGTTTCGGGGGTTTTGGGCCGAGGTTAAGTGGTTTGCGGATTTTTTTAGGCTAAATGTGCTTTAAAACGGAGGTCCACCAGCGAGCCCGAAGATAAACAAGCGAGTAAAATTCGACACAAAGTACTGATTTCCATCTTTTCCCTTCCGACGTCCGTTTCCCGTGGCTTCCGTGACTTAAAAGGTAGTGCCTCCAAATGAGACTCATCATCGGGTTTCACATGCAAAAATGCAATGCCTACAACCGGGTGGCGACTCCATTATTCTCTGATTTAGTCCCCATGCGGGCTACTCCGTACTCCCAACCGGGCCGCGAGCCCGGAACAGCATGCGTCGCCCCATTTCTGTGTCCCACACCGTGTTCTCTGATTTAGATATCAGTCAGATTGTCTGGTTTTATCGAAGTATAGAGAATACGTTTATTTGTCAATAGGGTCAATGAGAGCGTACAAATTTCTTTCTAGTATTTTAAATCATAAGTCTTCTTTTCTCCGTGAAAGCAGTGGGAGTGGTCTCTGATATATTTGATAAATAAAGTTTTATATATGATATAAAAACAAGAGGCTTGTGAGAGAAACTCCCATTAGTCGCATATTAGATATGATCTAATAAATGACACCAATAAGACTATATGTATGACAGTTAGTATAGCTGTTTGACAGTTTAAACATGTCTTTATATATATATATATATTATTCATCTTTCGTTAAGGATGATTCCTTTGTCGAAAGATAGATTGATTGGAATGTCTATTCAATCTTATGCATCATAAGATGATGGCGTAATGAATACTATATTATGTGCGATTATAGATATTAATTTAATCGTAATTATTACGAGTTATTTTGATATGCTGCAGACCATAAGATGGATCTTGAAACATGTTCTTTATGATCTTTGAGATATTAAGAACGAGTTTCTTTTACATGGAGAATTTAGTCAGCAACCAGGTCAGATTAGTTTTTATTCTAATTATGACATTAGATGTTCTATGTCATATAAAGTCTGAAAAGATGCAGTGAGAGTGTCACAAATGATTCTACTAAACTAGTGGAATAAGTTGCAACTTATGAAGTTCTGATTTATGAAGTTGCAAAGTGACCTCAATGATTAGAAGTGTTAATATTAGTATAGTGCTTGCGGTTATCTTAAAGTATTTGGATTTTATTTCTAAATACATAAATAACTTAACAGCTATAGCACAATACTGATATAGAGTCTGAGTCATATTTGATGTGGAATTTGGATTCTGTAAAATATGAATGATGATGGCTACGGAAAACGATTGGGTTTGTTAGACAGACTCGATTTGTTAAAGTAGGCTTACTTGTTGTTGCCTACCTCTTGAGTACTGGTGAGCTCTTGAGGGACATGAGTATGCGATACACATTAAGATATGTATATGATACCGTGGATTGACACTAGAGCAAATGGGAGAAATTGTTAGGGTTGGTGCTCGGAGTGCCAATCCGGATCGTATTTATGTCCGATTCATAAATACGAGCAATTGTATTTTCCATAATATTACTAATTTAATGATAGTAGCACCATTGTCTTTTATACGCGTATTCGGTCTAATTGCGATTAGATATCTGATTACGATTAGATCGAAACTAAATCCGGTTCATGATACGTGTATATTAAACAAAACCCTAGGATTTACAATATAGTGCGCAGTTACAACGTAGTTTGTAATTGACATAGGGAAGCGCACTATTAGTTGTATATCCTTAAATAAAGTTCCTGATCAAGATTTGCTAACACGGGTCGGTTAGTAAATCCGCTGAGACCAGTACATGTCATATATCGGGACTTGGTCCGATGGTTATCCCAGTGAACCATGAGTCTCGGAGGGAGACTCGTATAGACATGTAGGTGTTTATTTTATAAGACACTGAACGACTCACTGAAGGTTCCTAATAGATGGTACACCAACGTCAATAGGAACCTTCTCGAGTTGAGCGAGTATAATGGTCCTTCGACTTGAGATACCACTGTGGATTCACGAGTTATCCTACATACTTTGATGGCAGTCACTTTAACGATCTAGTGATCATGATCAGACCTCGCCTGTTCGTTGGGTGTGGACTGATGCTCATGATATCCTGTGTGTGTATCAAGATAGGATCCGTCAGTCCTATGTACATGGCATAGACGTCCATTATATGTTTACGATCTAGTAAATCCATGGCCATGGTATAACTTCGGAAACCAATTCCGAGTGTTATTTAGAGATCGTAAATTGAAAGTCGATTGTATTATACCGAACGGATTTGACGTTCTCATCTATATCCCAAGTATAATACGGATGGCCTGTGACGGAGAGATTATACGTATGCTATGACCTCGACATGCATAGTTTAGCGAGATTATCTGTGGTCATCATAATCTATGAGTGGTGGATTATGGACACAAAATTAGATTTCGTGACGGATAAACCTAAACTTAGAGAGTCCCACAATATAAAGTGTACTCATTGAGCACTTGGGCAACTCGAGATGAATAATATAGATTATTCATAATACTTCATCGAATTAAATGAGTTTATCCGGATCGTTTAATTGGTTAAACGATAACACATGCATTTGGGGATTTTTTCCGCTAATAACTTGACCTGGTGGTCCCAAACACCCTAGTGACTGCCATCAGTATCGATCCTCTCGAGCTCGACCTCCGGGTAAACCTATAAAACAGAAATACTGGGAGTGGGGGGGTTAGATCGTTTGAACGACCTAGTGAGTGGACAATTTAAAACAGAAATTGAAATTTTTATGAAACATTCATTTTCTGTGATCAAAATCACCTCGATGAAGGCTGATTCTTTTCTGAAATCTCTTTCTTATATGAAAACACAATCTTTTTTTTTATAAAAACTCTTCTGTAAATCTTTTTTGTCTATAAAACTCTGAGTTCTCATAAAACTGTTTCTCTTGAAAACCATTTTATAAACCATCATTCTGAAAACCATGTCTCCGAGTATCTGTAGAAAACCTTATGCATGGGGGCATTACATATCGATGTCCCCCCATACGCCTAAACTATTGGTCTTGGGGCGTTACGTATCGTCGTCCCCCAAACCACTGAACTGGAGCCAGGTGTGCAAATCAATGCCATTAGAGCGTTACGTATCGTCGTCGCCCAATGCATGCCATTATCGTGTCCCCGAATCTAGGGTCTAGAGGCGTTACATATCGCATCTATGATCTATGAGCATTACGTATTTTTGTCCCCGTTATCCTGCTCTATATGTGCACATGTCATGTCCGTCAATTCCAATAATTCGTCAATTTCAGTATTTGTGCCATGTTACATCTGAGGTGGGTTTTCCCTCATACCTCCAAAAATCATCAAAAACATACTTTAAAAATCATTTATTTCTAAAATATTTCACAAAATATTTTTATTCATAAACCATTTGAAATTAAACTTGGCTAACGCCCTAAATGCGGAAAATTAAGTTTCGATTCAAAAATCTATAAGTAAATACAGTTTGAGAAAAGAATCCACTCACAAATTTGGAATCTGGCTAGCATTAGTTTGTTTCACCGACAGAGGTTTTGGTTCCTGCAATGATCTATAATTGATAAATTTGGTTAGATCATAAGTAGTGGAACACAATTCGGAACTAAACTAAGTTTCCCAATTCAACTAATCTATAATCACCACATAATATATAATGCTTGCGACTTGTCAAATTACGTGTATATGCCTCAATATGAAACTCTTAGGGTGGTCCATAACATCCCATGTTGAAACTAAAATGATATGAAACGTTTTTTTGTATCGCGTTGCGACGCCAGGTCTGGCGCGTTGTGACACCCATGCAAGTAAAGTCAAGCAAAGAGTATGTTATATTTTACATCGCGACACCCATCTAATCAGACCCGAGGCAGAGAGCCTCTGTTCCTTACACATCGTGATGTAGGTTGTGGAGCGTCACGACGCTCTTGCAATCAGATTCGAGATAGAGAGTCTCTTTTTGTTACGTGCCGTGACGCTGGGTGTTGGACGTCGCGACGCTAGCCCAATTTCAGGGCCTGCCAGCAACTCTTCAAGGACAAAGCCTAAAGCAATCACCACACCATCACCCTAAACTTTAACTTAACTTAATATAATTCCATTCCATATTATTAACCCCAAACATTATCCATTTATTCTAATATCATCAAGTCCAAATATCCAATTCCATATACTCCAATCTAATCCAATATCTAGGGTTTCTTAATTTAGGGATTTCTTATAATCCTTATTTTCTTAATACCACAATAAAATAAACAACATCAACCACTATCTAACAATACCCATTAATCATCAAAATATCAAAACAATAACATCACAAGTTTGGATCAAGTCTGTTCTTCCCTTGACTTGAACAATTTTTCTACTTCAAGTGAGCTCTTTTATGGCTTGTTTTCTCCTCCTTTCACTTGTTTCACACTTGATTTTACCAATAATTGGTTGAGAAAATGAGAAGGGAACTTTCAAGCTCTTCCTCTCTTTCTTTCTTTTCCTCTCTCATTTCTTCATTCTTCCTTTCTCACGGTTTCTCCCTTCTTTTTCTTCTCACATGTTTTCTTCTTCTTCTTTCATCTTAGGGATAATGAATAGTGCCCCCATTTATACTTGGGGCTGAAAAAGTAATGATTTAATGGCAAAAATATCAGAACTTTGGAGAGTTTTCTATATAGCTCCTCGGGTACTGTTCATCTAAATTTTTATCTAAATTTTTGATCTGTTTTTATTTTAAATTGGAAAAATATTCAACACGAAAGTTTTAGTTCTCGGTCTTAGCTATCCATCGATATATACTTCATAAAAATCGGAGTTCGTATGTAAAAGTTATGTTCCAAAAACTACAGACTATTCAGAGTGGTACTGAAAATGAATTCGTTACCGGAACTGCAAAAGATTTATCGAAGGTCTGAAATGTAATTTCTCAAACACATACATACTTGAACATGATTTATATCATGTATTATGCCATCCATAACTTAGTAATCATCGGAATTTCTAGGGTATTATATTTTCTCCATCCTTAAATAAGATTCGTCCTCGAATCCCTTTTTGGATTGAACTCTCAGCTCTGTCTTGGTTTGAGGACATATGTGTCTCCACTACTCTTATCTTTCTTAACTTCATTTCTTCTATTTTTCTCAAGGACTTAATACTATGACTTTCGGGAATCTCTTATTCTTGTATATTATATTCGACTCTTATAGCTGAAAGCTTAACCCTTTGGAAGTCCCTTTTGAAACCTTATTTCTCATGTGAAAACAAGGGTTGTCTACTTTATCTTGTCTACATAGAGGTGTAAATACTTCTTTGGTTTCACATGCTCGATTTGATCTTAGCATTCTTCCTTTTAATTTCTCTATTTGACTCTCATTGTCTCTTTACTAAGCCTCAATTGCTTAACAGCTTCATTCTTCAAGTTCTCCTATGTCTGCCTCTTTGTAGGGCTTATGACCTCATAGCACATGGTCAATTTCTTCATGTACTTCTAGCTTACTATTAACGTCGATGTTGGCGACTCGATTCTAGTTAATGTTCACACTCTTTCGTATCTTTAAATTTGTTGCTACTATAAATCTGGTAAACTATCCTTTACACTGGCTTGTTCTCTTTGCCTGATTACACTTAAGAATATTCTACTTTCAGTTATTCACATAGTCTTATTCTGTCAGGTTTTGCCCTCATCTCAACAATATCTGTATATCTACTTTCTTTGGCCGTCTCTATGTAATACCTCAATTAATATGTTCCAAGTCGTAATTTACCTTGTTTCTTAGCTAGGTACATTGAATGGGAACTTATGGGTTATACTCGCTACCTTCCTTCCGTTTCCTATTTGATGTAATTTCAGTCTTATCTCGACGCTGAGAAAGCTTGTTGTTCCGTAATACTATTGAACTTAACCATCAAAGTCTATCTTAGGACTTATGCACATTTGTCATTGATTATCTAGTATCTTTTGCTATAGTCATCTTATCTCGACAGTTCCACCTCCAAATATTTTACTTGCTGCCCTTTTTGTCTTCTTTCATGTTCTATTCTATACTTGGAACTTCTGTAGTCTATGTCTCTATCTCCTTATCTGAAGGATATCATCTTTTACATGTCTCTAGTCATGTTTAACACTGGTTCATTTATACTTCGTCATTGCTTGACTAATACTTTATCTCTTCATCGTTTCATCTAGACAACTTCTCTTCTAAATCTTTTACTTAGAGCTATTTTCCTCTTCTATTATGTTCTTGTACTATATCTGAAGGTTTTATGTTTCGGTCTACTTACCTTGCGCATTCACTTGTTTCTGGGAGTATCTTGAGGCGAACATCGAGGTCCTTCTTTGCTACTATGTCTAACGAGGGTTGGGAGGGCATGATTAGTTCTGAAGTCTTTTCTAGTTGTCATGGTCTCACTAACTACCCGTGCCGTAGTTGCACACGATGCTCGCTGCACATACTACTTTTTTATAATCCTAAGATTTCCTTGTAACATAATTGATATTGGGCTTGCATACTAAGATACTACTGCTAGGAACTATCTGGATTACTTCTTCCAACTTTACTCTTGATTTTTAATTTCAACTACTGGCCATACTATCCTTTACTGAGAATCTCCTTAAGTTCCTTACAATTCCAAAACCTTATTGTACTCCCTTATTACTCTTCCTTCCAAAGTTTTACTCTATTACTCAAATTTCTTGATGGTGTATTGAATCTTTGCCTTATCAATTGTGTACTCTAATCTTCACGGTCATAAATTATTCCTAACTTATCTCAGATTTTTAACCCTCTTAAGTCATTTATTCTCTGGAAACTCTACATCAACTTCGATCGGTTATAGCATTTCTTTATTAATACTTTTGGTTCGAATGCTACTTTCCTACTAGTTCTTCCATCCCAGTATAATGGGGCTATTTATAAGTCATATATTGTATTTCTAAGGATCGCTCTCTCTGGTTCCTTTACTCTTTCGAGCCTTTACATTCTTGAAGGCTTTCAGTTCTATGATGACTTCTAGATTTGGCTTGGCTTATTGTGATTTCAAACTATTTTATGTCATACTGATATTACTATCTCAAGATTATTATCTAGGTTCTCTCAAATTCCTTGGTTTGACTATCTTGCTGCCCCATGATTTCTATTTGTTGATGAGTGGTAATTATATCATTATTTCCCACTCATTTAACTTAATATTTTGTATAGTTTCTTGAGTTTTGTGAATATTGGTTTGACTATCTTGTTGCCCCATGATTTCTATTTGTTGATGAGTGGTAATTATATCACTATTTCCCACTCATTTAACTTAATATTTTGTATAGTTTCTTGAGTTTTGTGAATATTTTGATGTGCTTTGTGTTATTTTGTAGATAAATAAAGTTTCAGGACTCTCTGGAGGTGATTTGGGGCCAAAACAGTGAAAAACGGACAAAAGGGCAATTTGGTAATTTTTCGCGTCACGGCGCTCAAGCCTTAGGCGTCGCGACGCCTAATATGCGCCATGAGCTGCTAACGTGCGCCGGGGGACACGTGTCAGAATCTGAAAAGTTTGACTTGCTAACGTGTGTCGTGCCATGTGTCAACATCACAACCGATTTGCTAACATGCACCGTGCCACGTGTCATCATCCTATAGTGCCGACAATCGCCATCGCCATGTGTCACTCCATGTCTCAGCCATGTCATCATCCACATCAGCAGTAGACCAAGTCAACTCGCCATGTCAGCGCCACGTCATCATCAGCCAATCACAGTGTGCCACGTGTCAGCATCCTACGGTACCGACAATCATTTTTGCCATGTGTTGCCACGTCATCGCCATGTCATCGCCACGTCAGCACAATTATTGAGTCAATTACCCACATCACCACATCATCGGATAAGAATCTGAAGCAGCCAACCAGAGCGCGACACGTGGCGCGTGTCGCGACGCACACACCTTACCGAGGCTTATAAATTCAGCTGGAGGTTTCATTTTCTGATGTACCTTCCTCTCTGAATTCTATGATGTAAATAGAGAGTTTTATATCTAGTTTTTTTAATTTCAGTTTTGTAATTAATTTTAATTACGTTCTGTAATAATAATTTACTTTTTTTTAATTTTTCAGTTTTTACTATTCAACATGAGGAGGTAACTTCCCACTGCTAGGGTGAAATGTAAAACTTTTATTACTGCTATTTAGATTAATCTCCCTTAATTATAATATATTCACTATTTAAAATTTGACTTAACAAGGATATCGCTATATTGGCCGGTTGGTAATGAATTATAATCTGGTTTTAATCTGACTAAGCATGGATACCGCCTGGTTGGTCGGTTGGTAATTTCCGCCTATATGGCTGGTTTATGAACTTAATTTGACTTAATCAGGTTACCGCCTATATGGCTGGTTGGTAATATCACACAAGTTAATATATTATAATAAGGGAGATATTTAAAATATTAGTGATAAAAGTAGATCTAGCCTTAGCATTTTCTTTTATTGTAATTTTCTTCATTTACTTTTCAGCATTTTTACTTTATGTCTTTTACTTTTAAGTTTTTACTAGCCCTAATTATGTTTCGTAACTAAGTTAGTTATCTAGGGTTGTGATGAATTCTAATATCACCAATTTATAAGGGGTTATTTTGTAGTTTGGGTAATTTAAAGGTTTACTTATTAAGTCTTAAGCTTAATGCGTCTTGTTAATTGGCCACGAATAAGATTGATCTGGTAAATCTAAAATAAACTTGACAAAGGAATTTTAGGTTTCAGCCTTAGACTTAGTAGCCCACGATCTTCTTTGAGGATAGATAACTCTTTAATAGATTTCCTTACAGGATAGACATATACCTGTCGGGCGGGGGTAACCTTAATTGGAACTTAATCTTAATGAATCCGGGTAATTTGGTTGACATAGACATATGTTTCAATTGGGTTATACTGGGTATTTGCGTCTGACTATTGACATAGGCTTTCGCATAATCATTTGACCTCATAAAATTAATAGATAAGGTATTAAGTCCTCGTGGGATCGATACTTTTTATACTACTTGAACGATACGTGAACTTGCGTTATACGCGTGTGATTACGCACCGGTCAAGTTTTTGGCGCCGTTGTCGGGGACTTATTTATCTTTCACATTCGTTTTGAGGTTAGATACCTTTACTTGTATCTAATTTCTTTTTACTTATTGTTTTTTTTTCTTGTGTTTCAGGTTCTCAGAAACTACATGAGACGAACCAGAAGCTTTGAACTCCGACCGTTTGACCCAGAAATTGAAAGAACCATCAGACAGTTGAGAAGGGAAAGGCGTGAAGGCCAAGAAGCTTTAGTCAACATGGAACCTGAACCTCTGGAAGTTGCACCACCAATACCCATTCGAGACAGAACCATTCCGGTGGTCGACGGCTTCATTTCTTGTATTTTACTTCCTCCTTTACCAGCAAATGCATGTGACATCAAAACATGCATTCAGATGATTCAGCAGTCAGTGCAGTTTGGGGGAAAAGCAACTGAAGATCCTAATACCCACATCAGTAACTTTTTGGAAGTCTGCGGCACTTTCAATTACAACCGAGAAGCTGAAGAAGCAATGACACTGCGGGTTTTTCCATACTCCTTGAAAGATAGAGCTAAAGCTTGGCTACATTCACTACCAGCAGGTTCCATCACAACTTGGAACACTTTAGCCACCAAATTTCTTGCAAAGTACTTTCCACCAGCCAGAACTGGAAAGCTGAGGAATGACATCACATCCTTTGTACAACAAGACTCGGAAACTCTCTACGAAACTTGGGAAAGGTACAAAGATTTGCTCCGGAAATGTCCAAACTTTCTATAATGGACTTTCTGGACTAATGAGAACCACAATTGATGTCGCTGCTGGAAGAGCTTTAATGGCAAAAAGAGAAGATCAAGCCTGAGACCTAATCGAAGAAATGGCCAACAATAATTCATTGTGGCCAACATAAAGGAGCATGATCCAAAGAATTGCAGGAATTTATGAAGTTAGAGCCAAAACAGCAGTCAACGCCAAGCTGGATCATATATACAAATTCATGGAGACTATTACCACTGGATCCACAAGTTCACCATATGGAGGAGCACCAGACCAAACCAACTTGAAGAGACGGTGAATTATGTCAACAATTTCAACAGACATGGGAACAATCCATATTCCAACACCTACAACCCAGGGTGGAGGAATCATCACAATTTTTTCATGGGGCAACAATTCAGGGCAAAAGAACAATCCACCACCTGGATTCCAACAGCAGAACTATCCACCACCAGGATTTCAACAACAGAACAAAGGCTAGGAACATGAAAAGAACCAGAAATGAAAGAATATATTGCAGAGATGTTCAAAAAGCAACAAGCAGCATATGATGCTATATTTCAAAGCCAATCTGCTTTCATCAAAGCACTGGAGAATCAAATTGGACAACTGGCCAATGCTCAGAGTTACAGACCGCCAGGTAATCTTCCCAGCCACACAGAACCAAATCCAAGGAACCAAGGGAATGAGCAATGTCAAGCCATCACCTTGAAAAATGGTACTGAAATCAACAAAGATGTTGGAATCAAGACAACAATTGAGGAAGTTCCAAAAGATGTAGTTCCACAGATGGAGGAAAAAGAAGCAAAGGAAATAAAAAAAATAAGATTATTCCACCTCCACATTTTCCTCAGCGTCTTCAGAAAAACAAACTGGACAAACAGTTTGTTCGATTCTTGGAGGTGTTCAAAAAGCTGCACATCAATATTCCATTTGCAAAAACCTTGGAAAAAATGCCCAGCTTTGTAAAATTCATGAAAAACATTCTTTCACGAAAACGAAGATTGGGAGATTACGAGTCAGTAGCATTGACAGAAGAATGCAGCGCCATCATTCAGAGGAAGCTTCCCCCAGAGTTGAAAGATCCTGGCAGTTTCACCATTCCTTGCATCATAGGAGAACATAAATTTGGTAGGTCTTTATGTGATTTAGGTGCGAGTGTTAACTTGATGCATTTTTCTATTTTCAGGAAACTGCAAATTGGAGAAACAATGCCCACTTCAGTCTCTCTACAACTTGCTGATAGAACACTAGTATTTCCGAGAGGTATAATTGAAGACATGCTGGTCAAAGTTGACAAATTCATTTTCCCAGTAGATTTTATTATCCTCGATATGGAGGAAGATGAAGATGTGCCGATAATACTCGGAAAACCATTCTTGGCTACAGGTCAAACCATTATTGATGTACAGAAAAGAGAACTAACCATGAGGGTAAAAGACTAAGAAGTAACATTCAATGTTTTCAAGGCCATGAATTTCACAGATGATGAAAAAAATGAGGAATGTTTCAGACTTGATGTGATACACAGTACCATTCAGAACTCTAATGTAATGCAAAGTTCTACTGACAAACTTAAAACATGTCAATTTCCTGTGGAGCCTGAAGATAAATCGTCTTTTGCACTGAAAAAGCCAATTCTTGCACTACAAGCAACAGAAGAGAAAAAGTTCCACCAGCTCAACGAATTGGAGGAATTTTACAATCAGCCTTTTGAGGATGCCAAATTGTACAAAGAAAAGGCAAGAAAAAGACATGATGGGAAGTTAGTGCACATACAACTAGAACTAGGGCAGAAGGTACTGTTAAACAAATCAAGGGTGAAATTCTTCCCATGGAAGCCAAAATCACGATGGTCAGGTCCATTTATGATCACCAAGGTTTTACCAGACAAAGCCGTTGAGATACATGATCCCGACTCCAACAAAACATTCAAGGTTAAGAACATGCGTGTTAAGCACTACTGGGGAGAATCATTTGAGCGACAAAAAGAAAGTGTCACACTTTCAGATCCAGTCTAACATTCGGGCAGTCACATCTAGCTGACGACGTTAAACTTAGCACTCGCAGAGAGGCAACCCATGCAATTTTTATATATATTGTTATTTGGTGTGTTTTATTTTTGTGTGTTTAATTTTTGCATGATAAGTCATTTCAGGATGGAAGAAGTTCTCGCAAATCTTCACAAGCAATTTCCTTCTCTCTCTCAAAAATCTCTGATGAAAGTCTACAAAGCTCGCTTGGAATGGATGAGACTACTGATGATCAAAGGTATTCCAACTGATATTCGTTGGATTATTGAAGCATGGGTCTGATTGGCAGGTGAGTCTTCAGACTCTTTTATTTCACATCTGCCTGGTTTTGGAAGAAGCACCTATGCAAAGAAACGTAGAGCTAAGCGAATGGGTGTTTGTTACAAATGTGCACGTTGGAATTGCAATACTCGTTGTCGTTCTTTAGGAATGGTGTCTGATAATCGCGAAGACAAAATTAAATTCATTAGGGATGGCTTGAGTAAGGAGTCTTTAGATGATATATCTTCGACTCTTGAGACGCATCCTAGTGGATATGTTCATATAGCCTTTCGAAATTACATACACAATTTCAAAAAGAAAGACAACAGTTAAGTCTCGGGAATCTGACTCAAAAAGACCATGTTTGCCAATTTATAAGAAAATTGGACGGGAGCTTGTCCCTGACGCATAGACGTCAATTAAGCCGTAAATATTTGTAGATATTATATCTCTTTGTCTTTTCCTAATAATTGTACTTTGTTTTGTTGTTTTCTTTTATTTTCTCCGACAGGATCCATACCTTTTTGACTATCACGATTTATTTTACTGTTAACTAATTGTGGGAACACAAACTGGGCGACGCATGTTGTCCCGGGCTCGCGGCCCGGTTGGGAGTACGGAGTAGCCACGGGGGACTAAACCGGAGAATAATAGAGTCACCACCCCGGTGTGAACCGGGACAAAGATTTAAGGCCGCACTCACCCCTCGCAAGGGAAGACCTCAAACCTTTGGGTTCGGAATGGTCCCTTACTTATGCCACTTGTAATAAAATGATTTGTGCAATAATCTTACCAAGCCTAAGCAACATATTTCCAAGGATAATTTACTCATAAGTTTGCATGCATAGGTACAAAGCTCATATCTAAGTTTACATATAACACATTTTTCATGTTTGCATACAACCTATTTGTATATAATCCATGTCCGAATTCATGCATAAAGATATATTGACATACGGAAGACATACAATATCACATTGGTAGGCATAGAAGCGCAAACACATAGCTTTCATACAAGCATGCATATTAGGGAAAGACACTTAAGCGCATAATAGAAATAGATAACTAAAGAGGTAATACAAATGCATAAGGTAAAAATAGATAACTATATGCTAAGATAGACATGTCACGATGTGTTGCAGGAGGACCTGTTTACCGTGGGCATTCGTGCGGCGTTCATATACGCGTTCGAACGGTAAACAGAAGGTTTGCGTTCGTATAGCGTTTGATAACGCGTTCGAACAGGACCAGATAGAAAACATGCGTTCGTGTGGCGTTCTGAAACACGTTCGAACGGGGCTACAACAACGACCTCTAAAATGCAGTAAACAACATGACACATACATGAACGGATGAATATATGACATCTAATAATAATAACGGGCTAAAAGTGCGGGAAAGCATCGTGGTAAAGGATTTTAACCTCTCAAAATAGAGGACTTTTAATCGCACTTACTAAGCCCAGGCGCAATCAACACAATACATATATAAAAGTAAAGACAATGATATCGGACTTCGTATACCCGATTGAACATAACTTACATTCAACCGAATATACATCAATCGGCGCGGTGAAGCATCGTGGTAAAGGGTTTTAACCCCTTAAAATAGGTGACCTTTAATCCAACTTACTTAGCCCATGCGCTCGATCACATCATGCATGTAAAAATAAAGACAATAATATTGGCTTCGTATATCCGATTGAACACATCTTACATTCAATCGAATATACGTCAATCGGCGCAGTAAAGCATCATGGTAAAGGATTTTAACCCCTCAAAATAGGAGACCTTTAATCCAACTTACTAAGCTCATGCGCTCGATCACGTCATTACATAAACAAATAACATGCGGAATTTAAATGACGAATAATAAATAAATCAAAGCAACATAAAACAAAAGAATGTGATGTTTACTCAAGCGGTACGTGGAGTTGTTTCCCGAGTACAGATCATACTACCGTCCATTCGGAATCGGCTATAAAATTTATGTTCGGGTTTCCATCCGATATACCGCGAGAGTTGACACATCTTTCATTCTATTCCAAGGCCACAACATACAATATTTCGTAATGCATGCATATTTATCTACTCAAGGGCCACAACATGCATTTTAACATAATAATCATGCGGACAGTACTCAATAAATAATAAAAATAAAACTGAAAACGAGTGTGAAAAATACCCTCAGGTCTAACCTTTTTTGCCGACTTTCGGACTTGCGTTTCACGGAGATCGGAAGGGTTAAAGCTCCTCAACTTCTATGGTTCACTGGTTTAGCGTCTAGCTCACTGTTTTGCTGTTTTGCTTGATGTTTGACCTCCGTTTTGCTGTTGGTTGACCTCTGTTTTGCTGCTGTTTCCTCTGTATTTTCTGCTTACTGTTTCAGGTCTTCAAAGCTACTGTTTTTTTTTGTGTTTTTTTAGGGGTTTTGGGTGCAGTTTTTGTGATTAACTTAAGGATTAAAAGTGCAGTTTTTTGTTACTGGTTTAGGTGATTTAGGGGGGTGTTTTAAGGTGTTTTTGCTGCTGTTTGGGCGTGTAAAATAGTGTAGTTTGGGCGTGTGAAACAGTGCAATTTTTTGTGTAAATTTCGGTGATGCAACTGCTGTTTTTGGGGGAATTTTCGGTGATGTTTTGGTGGTGTATGGGGCTGGTTTTCAGTGGTGATTAGGGGTTGTTTTGATGGTTTTAGGGGCTGTGATATTTTCGGCAATGGAGGGGTTGAGGAGGGTGATGTTTTCGGCTATGGAGTGAGGAGATGAAGAGAAATGTTTGCTATTTTTCTTGTGATTTTCGTATGAGTTGTCCAGGGGGTGCATGTCTTGGTTAGGGGTTGTTTATATAGAGAAGGGCTAGGGCTTCTTCTTGTCTCACAAGGATGAGATTTTGGCATTAAAGAGAGGATTTGATTTGGTGTTAGACAAGGAAAGTAAGGGATTTGATGGGGGACAAATTTTGGTGAATTAGGAAGGTTGAATATTTGATTTGCTTGGTTTAGGAATACAATATTTTAATTGGTTATGATTGATTTTAATTAGGCATAACATCTCTTTAATTTAGTATATAATATTTTGGATTAGGAAGTTACAATATTTTAATTTGGTATAATTATATTTTATGTTTTATTTAATTTGGTAAATGGTTTAATTATTTTATTTAATTCAAATACATTATCTAATTAGTATTTAATTTAATATTTGATTTAGTTTGGATGTAATTTAGGGTGATATGGGCGTGTGGGCCTAGTTGTGGTGTGGGCTTGGTTTGGCTTGGTGAGTGGGTTAAGTGTGTATGGGCTAGATTAAAAGGGTTTTGGGTTTTTTAGGCCAAGGGTGCTCTAAACGGAGGTCTAGCAAGTGAGCTTGACGCTAAACAAGTGAATAAAAATATAACGAAATATCAACTCCCTTCCGACGACCGCTTCCCGTAACTTCCATGACTAAAAAAAGTAGTGCCTCCAACTGAGACTCATCATCGGTATCACATGTAAAAATGCAATGCCTACACTAATAATTGTCATTTGGCAGGTACTAGTGCTATTATTTTACTCACCTTTTTCAGGTGTTATAAATTCAACTCGTCATTGCACTTTTGAAGACATCCAGAGTAAAACATGGAAGCCACTTCAAGAGACGAGTTGAAAACATCTGTGTGTTTTGTGGTACTAGTGTTGGTGTTAAGCCACAATACGTAGAAGCAGCACATGAATTGGGTCGAGTCTTAGCTGCAAGGAAAATGCTATTAGTATATGGCGGAGGCAATCTTGGACTTATGGGGATCGTTTCAAAAGCTGTACATGAGGGAGGCAGTCACCTTTTGGGAATCATCCCAAAACCCTTGGCAGAAGCAAATCTTATTGGACCATCAAACAGAGAGGAACTGATCGTGCCATGTATGTCTGAACGATTGGTGGAAATGATTAACCGTGATGATGCTTTTATTGCATTGCCAGGTGGCTTGGGTACATTGGAGGAAATTTTTACAGTGTTATCTTGGGCGAACCTGAACATACACCAGAAACCGCTTGGACTGTACAATGTTGAAGGATTTTATGATTTTCTTTGTGTGTTTCTTGATGATGCCCAGAGAAATGGGTTCGTGTCAAAACCTTTAAAAGAACTCATTTTCACTACCAGAACTGCTCCGGATCTAATTGACCAAATCTTAGCCTATAAACCACAAATTGACCATATCCTTTCAAAGATAAATTGGTTTGAGGACAATCGTGGTAAGAGGCGTCAGATTAATCTGGATCTTAACCTTTAACTTTTCGTGTAGAATTTCAGTTAACCAGGTACTATATTCTAAACTCTTCTTCTCTATTGTTTAGACATTGGGGACAATGACTCATTTAGGTTTGGGGGAGGGATTAGTTGATCAGTATCTTATTTTTAGTTGTGTGTTGTTTTTATTTTTAGTCCAAAATTTTTCGAAAAATACAAAAAAATTGAAAATTTTTCAAAAATTACAAAAATATTTTGCGTTTTTGTTTTTATTTTGACTAAAAATGTGAAATTGGTGAGAGATAGTTGTGTAAGGAGTTCTCATTCCTGATACGTATTTCAACCCATTTTCGAAACAAGTTAATTTTTGTTTATTTCCTTTTGAATTATTTAATTTGTAAATTCTCCATAAAATTGACTAAAATGGATCTTCATATGCTCAGTTGGCAGGTATTATCAACATGCATGGTAACATACGGACATAAGCTGTAATTGAAATGTTTGTAATATTCAGTGCTCTAGTTTAATTGGAGGAAGCATCTCAAAAAGCAATGGAGTAAAAAAAAAACGTCTGAGATCCGAGTTATTAAGTCCATATGGGTGTTTTAACACCTAGTGCCCTAAAGCTCGCTATATGGATCAAGGATGTTGCAAAAATATATATATCTGAAATCTGAGTAATTAAGTCCGTAGGGGTGTCTTAACATTTGGTGCCCTAAAGCAACTAGTTTGGGAGCCACCGACCCAACACTCGCTACATAGATGGAAGATATTGTATATAAATAAAAAAAATCAATAAAAACAAAAAATCAAAGAAAAGAATCAGAAAAATAAGAAAAATTATTCCACTGCTGTAAAAATGTGTGAATTCTGATAAAACTTTAGGACAAAAATATTACTCTCTTATCAACTGCACTTGTGACTGTTGTGGGAAAAAATGAGTTGATTAATATTTTGGTTGGCTATGTATATGGAGAATGGTAAATATAATCAGAGATTTACTTATTCGGTAATTTAGAAAGAAATAAAACAACTAGTGACTTGGAGTAGAAGTTTCACCTGATTAGTCACTAACTTCTTTATTCTTTTTTCTCTTGTCTTTTTGCTTTTGCCTGCATTAGTTTCACTACCTTTTTACTTTGGTAAATTGTTTGTGGGTATCATTGTTGTAAACCCTCACGAGACTACAACTCGTCCACTAGGGACACCTAGGGGTTTAAAGGCTTGTTGCATACGCTAAATGCAACCGTGATCCATACGAAAGTGGCTTAGTTAAATTTTATTTTAAAGATGTTTATGTTATTTTATTTTGTGTTTTGCTCGAGGACTAGCAAAATATTAGGTTTGGGGGTGTGATTAGTGGTAATTATATCACTATTTCCCACTCATTTAACTTAATATTTTGTATAGTTTCTTGAGTTTTGTGAATATTTTGATGTGTTTTGTGTTATTTTGTAGATAAATAAAGTTTCAGGACTCTCTGGAGGTGATTTGGGGCCAAAACAGTGAAAAACAGACAAAAAGGCAATTTGGTAATTTTGCGCGTCGCGACGCGCAAGCTTTAGGCATCGCGACGCCTAACATGCACCATGAGCTGCTAACGTGCACCAGGGGACACGTGTCATAATCTAAAAATTTTGACTTGCTAACGTGTGTCGTGCCACGTGTCAACATCACAGCCGATCTGTTAACGTGCGCCGTGCCACATGTCATCATCATATGATGCTGACAATCACCATCGCCACGTGTTAGCCATGTCATCGTCCACATCAACAGTAGACCAAGTCAACTCACCACATCATCATCATCCAATCACAGTGTGCCACGTGTTAGAATCCTACGGTACCGACAATCATTTTCACCACGTGTTGCCACGTCATCACCACGTCATCGCCACGTCAGCACAATTATTGAGTCAATTATCCACATCACCACGTCATCGGATAAGAATCTGAAGCAGCCAACCAGAGCGCGACACGTGGCACGCGTAGTGACGCGCACACCTTACCGAGGCCTATAAATTCAGCTCGAGGTTTCAGTTTCAGATGTACTTTCCTCTCTGAATTCTCTGATGTAAATAGGGAGTTTTATATCTAGTTTTTTTTTTTAATTTCAGTTTTGTAATTAATTTTAATTACGTTCTGTAATAATAATTTACTTTCTTTACTTTTTCAGTTTTTATTATTCAACATGAGGAGGTAACTTCCCACTGCTATGGTGAAAGGTAAAACTTTTATTACTGCTATTTAGATTAATCTCCCTTAATTATAATATATTCACTATTTAAAATTTGACTTAACAAGGATACCGTTATATTGGCAGGTTGGTAATCAATTATAAACTGGTTTTAATCTAACTAAGCATGGATACCGTCTGGCTGGTCGGTTGGTAATTTCCGCCTATATGGCTGGTTTATGGACTTAATTTGACTTAATCAGGTTACCGCCTATATGACTGGTTGGTAATATCACACAAGTTAATATATTATAATAATGGAGATATCTAAAATAGTAGTGATAAAAGTAGATCCTCTATCCCTAGCATTTTCTTTTATTGTAATTTTCTTCATTTACTTTTCAGCATTTTTACTTTATGTCTTTTACTTTTAAGTTTTTACTAGCCCTAGTTATGTGTCATAACTAAGTTAGTTATCTAGGGTTGTGATGAATTCTAATATCACCAGTTTATAAGGGGTTATTTTGTAGTTTGGGTAATTTAAAGGTTTACTTATTAAATCTTAAGCTTAATGCATCTTGTTAATTGGCCACTAATAAGATTGATCTGGTAAATCTAAAATAAACTTGACAAAGGAATTTTAGGTTTCAGGCTTAGACTTAGTAGCCCACAATCTTCCTTGAGGATAGAGAATCCTTTAATAGATTTCCTTACAGGATAGACATATACCTGTCGGGCGGGGTTAACCTTAATTGGAACTTAATCTTAATGAATCCAGGTAATTTGGTTGACATATACATATGTTTCAATTGGGTTATACTGGGTATTTGCGTCTGACCATTGACTGAGGCTTTCGCATAATTACGTGTTCCAGGTTAGTAAACCGATATATTATACAAACATGAAATAACCACTTCTTCTTTTAAAATATTTTAGAAAGATTCACAACCCTAGATAGTTTCTTAATATTGAATTTTCTTAAACCTACTTTCGTGCAATTTTATTTACTTGTTTTTAAATTCAAAATCATCACCATTTCAAATCAATTAATCAACCTGTTAGATACTAGTAATCATTTGACCTCATAAAATTAATAGATTAGGTATTAAGTCCTTGTGGGATCGATACTTTTTATACTACTTGAACGATACGTGTGCTTGCATTCTACTCGTGTGATTACGCATCGGTCATTTGTCCTGTCAGATATCCTCCTTACTTGTTCAACTTCTTGTTGGGCTCTACGTTGGGGGTGACTACATGCTTTCCTTGGAAATCTGAGAGTACATGTTTCTATTAATTGTCTAAGTTTAACGATGGTCTAATTGGGTGTCTATTCACTTACTAGGGTCGGGGCTACTGAGAAGAAGATTTATCATTCATTCTATTGGGGTCTGCCTCAGCTTCTCCCTATCTTAAGGTTCACAACTTTTCTCAACTCTCTTGAGGTCTCTATTTATGTTGTTGTCTCCAAACTACATTACCTATGTCACCAAGCGTACTGAACTCCCTTTTCATTTTCTGTACCTTTCCATATTGTTTCCAAATCCTATTTCTTGGCTCTAAGACGTGCTGTCGAGGTTAGTGGTGGTTCATTCTTATTGGCTATTTTCTAGATCTCTTCTATTTGCTCATGCTATAGGCTACAACTATGCCACTTAATCTTACTGTTTGTACTGGTACTTTGGTCAACTCCTGAGTGTCTCCAACCTCACGGGTATGTCCTTTTAACTTACACGGGTTCCAACTGGCATTGGTCTGATCTATAGGTTATCACTAATATTGTGAACTTGCTCATCTTGGCTTTTGTCATGTTCCTTCTTTTCTGACCTTATAAGCCTTCTTGGTCTCTTTCTCTGGGTGGTCTATCTTTCAATGTTCTCGGTTTCTTGCTTAGTATATACCATCGTCGGACTTCCTTATGGTTATCTTTATATATGCTAGTTAAGGATGGGGTAGGAGTTTCACGTCTCAACAGATGTTGTCATGTTTGTTCTGGTACTCTATCTCTTGATAGAGTCTATTACTCATGTAGGATAGGTATGAAGTAGACTCCATTAGGATAACTTCCTTTTCTGGTATTACTGCAAGATTCAAAATCTAAGTAGTTTAGGGCCTTATCTATGTGGGATTTCTTGGTTGAGACAACTAATCTTTTTCCTTTACGACGTTCATTCACTCTATCTCTTACGAGTCTGGATTTAGGTGTCGAATCCCTACATCCTTTATGGCACCTTATGTCTATCGGAAACTTCCACAACTGGCTCAGTCTTTTTGCTTCTTTTACATTTCTAATTATTCTTTCGTTATTCAAGAAACTTGCTATATATATACTGGTTTTACTTGAAAGAGTTTTCCAAGAAAGGAAGGAATTCTTTTTAGGTCTAACTGACATTTGTTCTTGTTCGGGCTTATTCTATTCTCCTTACTACTATAAGTCCTAACACTTTCTTTATTATCCCATTATGTCTCTCTACTTCTTTTTGTCTCTGGTAGCCTTAAACATCTGTACATTATTCCTTACTTTTCTTATTGCTTTCTCTTCCTACTCCCTAGAGTGACATATTCTCTTAATCTTACTATCTATTATCTTATATTGTCTTGGACTTATGATAATAAGCCAAGATAACTACGAGAGGATTATGGTTATTTTTATAAGAAAGAATATTCGAATAGTTGGGAAATTTCTTACTAACCCGTCTATAGGAATTGAGGACGTACTCGAGGATAGGATATTGGAGAGGTAGTGCCTCGTATACTAGTACCTCGGGCATACTGCGTATACAAGAACCTAACACTCTACCCATTGCAGTCACTGACTCCCTAGACCATGCTCTGATACCATATTTGTAACATCCCCCATTTTCAGAGATGCTACCAGCAGGGAATAGGCAGTCATATCCCTTTAAGCCTCTAACTATGATCATCACTACTAGTAAATCTCAAGGACAACTCATGGATAAAGATCATTGCCCAACTCATCGACATAAAATGTATTTTAATAATCATAACCATAGATACAATGATATTACATTTTACAACTATATCAATGGACATCTTAAACATATACAATGACTAATACCAACATATGCATACAACTTTACTTTGACTCTGATGAGCTAAATTTCTGACTCGACCTGGTGGTCCCAAACTGTTGGGGTTTTTTGGCGCGGGTGCAGCTGAAGCTCGCGGTTCGGGCGAAATCGTAACTTTAAAATTTTTTAAAATTACCAAATAAATTATTCAATATCCAATATAAATAATTCATTCATATTTCACCTAAACATATTTACTCGATATGAAATAATGACATAAATAGGTTAGAAACATCGCGAAACGTTTACGAAAATGTTTTTCCGTAAAATGGTATAAAACATGTTTTTGTCCGAACCGACCAACCAACACACATGGGGGCTGCCCAGATCAGCTCCAATAGTGCTTGGGCAGTTCATGGGCTGCCCAAATAGTGACCAATTCACTGTTTGGACAGCGGACACACGGTAAACCCGAAACTCACCCGGTAACGCTGTTTTTCACCGTTTTTGCATATTTCAACTCCGAAATAATTTCCGGAAATTATTCCAATGCCCAAAACACATCCAATATATTTATACAACATACTTTTCATCACCTAAATCACGGAAAATCCAGATCTATTTTGGTAAACAAAAATATCATTTTTCATGCTTTAAATCCAATTTTCTCAACATTAATCATATCAACATTAACACCAACCAAAGCCACCACTTATGAAGAACTCAAGAAAAATTCTAGGAGTTACAAGAGTGGTCATAACACTCGAGAATGGCAACAAGTCATCAAATGATAAAATTGAACTAATATTACAATAATATTATCCAATCCAACTTCACACATGCATCTAGCCTTCAAATCCATCCTCCAAATCAAAATCCCCAAAATATAAGAAAGGAAGAAACCCTAGAACTATTCTAGATATTCAAGAACAATAAACAAGCTTTCTAGTTTAAGATTATTGAAGATTACCTCCAAATCTTGTAATTTCCTAAAATTGTTTTCTTGAATTTCTTCACTTTCTTCCTTGACTCTTCAAGAAAATTTGGGAGCTTTTCTTTGAGATGAAATTCGGCCATGGGAGGTTATGAAATTAGTAAAAAAAAATTTCCACTTTATAAAGCAAGTCAAAACCGACTTAGGGGTAAAAGAGAGGGCAATTTGGTCATTTGGTCATTTTTAATCTAATTAAATAATAATAAGCTTTTAAGTTGAAAAATCCAATTTGTAAACTTTAAGCTTAATAAAATCATGCCACATGTAGCCAATAATAATTAAACATATTGCATAACATTTATGTAATATTGAAAATTTTTCATTATCCAGATATTTAACATTTAAACATCTAAATAATTAATTAATGCGATTATTATTATATATGTATTTTTATTTACATTAAATAACAAATACATATATTAATGGCATGTGTCAGAGTCTCATTTGACAATTAATTAATATGTATCAAATCAAATTTTATATCAAATACAAATACACATTAATTATTAATTGACCGAAATGCCCCTAATGCATGTATTTTCGTTTAAACGATTCAAATTAACTCATTTAATTCGGTGAAGTATTATGCATAACGCGTTGTCCAAGTGCTCAACGAGTACACTTCATATTGTGGGACTCTCTAAGTTTAGGTTTATCCGTTGCAAAATCGAATTTCGTGTCCATAATTCACCCACTAATGAATTATGACGACCACAGATAATATCGCTAAACTATACAAGTCGAGGTCATTGCATACGTATAATCCATTTGTCACGGGCTATCAATATTATACCGGGGATAAATATAAGAACGTTAAATCCCTAAAGTATAATATAGTCGACTTTTAAATTTACGATCTCTAAATAACACTCAGAACTCGCTTCCGAAGTATACCACGGCTATGGATTTACTAGATTGCAAATACGTACCTGATACATATGCCATGTACACAGGAATGACGAATTCTATCTGATATTCACAGGTTATCATGAGCATCAGTCAACACCCAACGAACAGACGGAGGTCTGA
Source organism: Zanthoxylum bungeanum (assembly GCA_019454045.1). Lineage (NCBI taxonomy): Eukaryota > Viridiplantae > Streptophyta > Magnoliopsida > Sapindales > Rutaceae > Zanthoxylum > Zanthoxylum bungeanum. Next base: position 50,673 of record SKCR01034754.1, read on the forward strand.
TCTAAATAGATCGGTGACGTGACTGTCATCAAAGTGTGGAGGATATCTCATATATTCACAGTGGTATCTCAAGTTGAATGACCACTATGCTACTCGACTCGAGAAGATTCCTATTGACATTGGTGTACCATCTATTAGGAAATCTTCAATGAGTCGTTCAGTGTTTATCAAATAAACACTTATATGTCTATACGAGTCTCCCAAGACTCATGGTTCATTGGGATAAACCATCGGACAAAGTCACGATATACGACATGTACTGGTTTCAGCAGATTTTACTAACCGACATGTGTCAATAAATCTTGACCAGAAACTTTATTTTAGAATATACAACTTATAGTGATGCTTCCCAATGTCAATTACAAACTACATTGTAACTGCGTACTACATGGTAAATCTTAGGGTCTTTGTCTAATATATGCATATCATTAAATCATATTTAGTTTCAATATAATCGTAATTAGATCGAATACGTATATAAAAACAAGAGATGCTACCATTAAGTAAGTAATATTATGGAAAAATGAATTATTCGTATTCATGAATCGAACATAAATACGATTCGGATTGGCACTCTGAGCACCAACCCTAACACAAAAACCCTAGTGACTGCCATCAGATCCATCCTCTCGAGCTCGTCCTCCGGGTAAACATGCAAAATAGAAATACTGGGATCGTTTGAACGACCTAGTGAGTGAACAGTTTCAAACGAAAATTGAAATGTTTTATGGAACATTCATTTTCTGAAATCAAAAACATCTCGAGGAAAGCCGATTCTTTCCTGAAAATTCTTTCTTATCTGAAAACACAATCTATTTTTTTTAAAACTCTTTTGGAAAGCCTTTTGTCTGTAAAACTCTGAATTCTCATAAAATTGTTTCTCTTGATAACTCTTTTATAAAACATCATTCTGAAAACCATTTCTCTAAGTATTTGTAGAAAACAGACGTATGTGGGTGTTACGTATCGCCGTCCCCTTATCCCTGAAATCTAGGATCTAGGGGCGTTACGTATCGCTGTCCCCCTAGTCCTACTCTACATGTGCATATGTCATGTCCATCAATTTCAATAATCCATCAATTCCAGTATATGTGCCAAGTTACATCTGAGGTGGGTTTTTCCCCCATGCCTCCAAAAATCATACTTTAAAAATCATCTTTTTTCTAAAACATTTCTCAAAATATTTTTATTCATAAACAATTTGGAATTAAACTTGGCTAACGTCGTAAATGTGGAAAATTAAGTTTCGATTCAAAAACCTATAAGTAAATACGGTTCGAGAAAATAGTTCACTCACAGATTTGGAATCTGGCTAGCATTACTTTATTTCGCCAAATGAGGTTGCGGTTCCTACGATGATCTATAATTGATAAAGTTGGTTAGAACATAAGTCATGGAACACAATTCGAAACTAAACTAAGTTTCCCAATTCAACTAATCAATAATCACCACATAATGTATGATGCTTGCGACTTGTCAAATTGTGTGTATATGTCTCAATATGAAACTCTTAGGGTGGTTCCTAACATCCTATGGTGAAACTAAAATGATATGAAACTTTTACTGTATCGCGTCGTGACGCCAGGTCTGGAGCGTCGCGACGCCCATGCAAGCAGAGCCAGGCAGAGAGTATGTTATTTTTCACGTCACGACGCACATCTGATCAGACCCGAGGTAGAGAGCCTCTATTTGTTACGAATCACGATGTAGGTTGTGGAGCATCGTGAAGCTCATGCAATCAGATACGAAACATAGAGTATATATTTGTTACGCGTCGCGACGCTGGGTGTTATGTGTTTCGATGCTAGCCCAATTTCAGGGCCTGCCAACAACTCTTCAAGGATAGAGACTAAGGAAATCACCACAACATCACCCCAAACTTCAACTTAACTTAATATAATTCCATTCCATATCATTAACCCCAAACATAATCCATTTATTCTAATATCATCAAGTCTTAGTATCCAATTCCATATACTCCAACTTAATCCAATGTATAGGGTTTCTTAATTTCGGGATTTCTTATAATCCTTATTTTCTTAATACCACGGTCACATAAACAACATCAACCACTATCTAACAATACCCATTAATCATCAAAATATCAAAATAATAACATCACAAGTTTGGATGAAGTCTCTTCTTACATTGACTTGAATAATTTTCTACTTCAATGGAGCTCTTTTAAGGCTTGCCTTTTCCTCCTTGCACTGGTTTCACACTTGGTTTTTCCAAGAATTGGTTGAGAAAATGAGAAGGGAACTTGCAAGCTCTTCCTCTCTTTATTTCTTATCCTCTCTCATTTCTTCATTCTTCTTTTCTCAGGATTTCTCCATTCTTTTCATTCTCACACATTTTCTTCTTCGCCTTCCATCTTAGGGATAATGAATAGGTCCCGCAATTTATACTTGGGGCTAAATAAGTAATGATTTAATGGTAAAAATATCAGAAATTTGGAGAGTTTTCTAGATAGGTCCTCGGGTACTGTTCATCTGAATTTGTGATCTGAATTTTTTATCTGTTTCTATTTCAAATTTGTAAAAATATTCAACGCGGAGGTTGTAGGTCTCAGTCTTAGATTTTCGTCGATATAAATTTCATAAAAATCGGAGTTCGTATGAAATAGTTATGTTCCGAATACTACGAGCTATTCGGAGTGGTACTGAAAATGAATTCTGTATCGAAACTGCAAAGGATTTATCGAAGGTCTGAAATGTAATTTCTCAAACACATACATGCTTGAACATGATTTATATTAGGGGTGAGCATCGGTTACGGTTCTACTCGAAACAGGTTGGAACCGGACCGATTTTCCTGGTTTGGAACCGGAACCTGTTGTAACAGGTCTGGTTCCGGTTCCAAAAATGAAGGAACCGATTTTAACAGGTCCGATTCTGGTTCCAAACTGGTAGGAACCGGACCATGGAGCCTGTTTCTGGAATCGTATATAGAACCGGTTTGGTGCTTGAAGAACTGTTTCAGAAACAGATATGATTGGTGCTTGATGAAGAACTTTGCAAGCAAGGTATAACTCAATTATATATTTTATTCTTTTTTTAAATTTCATATATTATTCTTAGGCAGCATTACTAGTACATGCTAATTTTAGAAGTTACTAACTGTAAAAAAATGATTAAACTTTAATATTTCGAGCTTTCAGTGATGATATTCTATCTCTGGGTTTGCTACCTAATGAGTCCCCAAACACACACTTTCTCTCTGTTATGTTCTTATTTTACATTCTGCTGGTTGATGCAGGTGGAACACATCTAGTTCCTGTTAGTCTATGAGATGATGATCAGTGCATTGAGGATGATTTTACTGCCCGGTATGCTCTAATTATCAAAGAGAAGTGCACATTCCCGGTGAGTACTAAAATTTCATTTTCTTCGTTCTTAAGCTTCCGGACTCATATTTGGTCCTCTTTTTTTCCTACGGACTCGTATCGAAATGTAGTTTTCATTAAAATATTTTAAAATATGATAATTCAGAACCGGATCAGAAATGGACCGGAATCGAATTGGAACCGAATAATAGGCTACCCTATTTAATTAGGTAGGTTCCGGTTCCATTTAGTTAGGAACCGATTTTTTCCGGGTAGGTTCCGGTTCCATGCGGAACCGGAACCGAAATCGATTTTTCTCACCATTAATTTATATCATGTATTATTCCATTCCGGGGTGTTACAGTTTTTATTCAAATCATGAGTAGTTAATTGCATCTCGCTAGGTTAGAGGATGAAGCTTTTGATATGAGATATATATTAATCTCACTTATATTATAATATATGAATTGTAATCTAAAGAATGATATTTAATTGAAATTTGGATTAATTATTGACAAAATTTGTTACTGTCTATATGACTAGTTTTATTTATTTGGCATAATTGAGTACCTAATTGGACTTGTTATAGATAAATATTATCACCGTATTTATGACTGGTTTTATATGTTTTGGCATAATTAATTCCTGAAATAAATTAACTGGATAATAATGATAATTTATATATTATGAAAATGAGATTTCTAAATTTAAAATATTAAAAGTGGATCTTCTAGCCCCATCATTTTATTTTATTATTGCAGTCCAATTTAAAAATTGTCAATCATTTCAAATAATTCAATCTTTTTATTTTCACTCAAATTATTATTTTATTTTACTAAATCTATTCCATGTGGATCGACCCCGGACTTACCGGGTTATTTTATTACTCGACACTCTTATACTTGGGAGTAAGAACCACTTTGTGAGTGTATCAAGTTTTTGGCGCCGTTGCCGGAGAGTTTAATTTAGTACATATAATAATAATTTAACTTCCTTGTATTTTTTTTATTTTCTTTCTTTTTTTTTTTATTTTTTTTTTATTTTTTTTTTATTTTTAATTTTTAATTTTTTTTTTGTTGGATTTTTTGCATCTCACTTTTTTCTTCTTTGCATTTGTGTAGATCAAAGATCTCTTGATTAATCTTAAATGAATCCTAAACCCAAACACCCTATATACAGACAAATTATGTATTTAATTATTCAAGGTTATATGAGACAGAAAACTCAATTAAAATGGAGTTTGTACTTTGTTAAAGAATTTCTTGAACCATCTTCATCTAGAGATTATTCCATAATTTTTTGTGAGAACCTTGTTGATGGGGATTTCTACGACTAAGGTATCTGAACAGTTCGGTAAGGGCAAAGGGGGAATTTTCCTCATCTAGAAGACCCATGCTCAGAGTGTACATGTTGCTCTTCGACTCGGCATGGAGTTCAGGTCCAGTTTTTCGTGTATGACCGACCAAAGGATATGTCATAGCACAGATTTCAGAGGCCGACAACATCAGAGCCGAGGCGAACCACAGTAGACCGGAAGTTCGGTTTGGTTTTACTTTACCTCCAGGAACAAGTGGGTGAGTTCAGATATTTCAGGTCAGGATGGGAATAGCTCGAGAAGCTCGGCCGATCATTTGGCCGACCTCTTGAAAACCGATGTGAGGCCATAATAGTTGGATTTCCCCCCGACACGTGTCACAGCTTGAGAGCTCTTTACAGGCTGGCTTCATTATTGTTGTGTGTGGCAGTGGAGAAAAAAGGTTGATATGACAAGCCGTTAGGTGGCAGGCTTGCTTTCGGCGACGACAGTCTTGGGGCAGAGAGCCCTTCAATCAGTCGGAGATCACGCGGGAAACGTCACGAGAGCAGGAGAACAGTGTTGTATTCTCTGAGTATATAAAAAGAAGTTAGGTTTGTTTGTAGAGGATGATCATTTTTGGATAGCAAAAACTTGTAATTGAAAGAAAATGAGCACTACTTGCAAAACACCGTAAGTAAAATAGCTCGGTTTTCATTAGGCCATCCATGAAAACAGGTCGGTCGAGCTGGTTTTGATAATAAAAGTAACATCTCATTTTGTGCATGTGGACGTAGGCTGGACTTGCTCCGCCGAACCACGTTAAAACTCTCTTGTTGATCTTTTTATTTTCTCCGATTTTTACTACATTTGCCTTTGGTCTCCCCATAACCAAAAAAAATTCAAAGTTGAGGGAGGGTTATCTCGAAACTGCCCCTGGGATGAAAATCATCCGTCAACAGTTGGCGCCGTCTATGAGAAAAGAGAAAAAAACAACTTGCGTAGTAAGACGATGGTAGAAGGTGGAAACCATGGGTCGTTAGGGAGTTCAGCAGCAGAATGGTTCGGGAAAATGAGGGAATGAATGGATGGAAGGGGAAAGGAATAGGAAGAAGCTGGTCAGAACGGGAGAAGGAAAGGGTTCGCAATAGGAAGGAAGGTTGACAGCAGAATCTTTCCTTTTTTGAGTTGTGGAATGGAATGTAAGAGGGATAGCCAACGATCACCCATTAAGACTGAGTTGTAGAATGGAATGTAACATTGCGGATGCGTGACGTTCTTTGGCAGTAGTTGAACAGGTCCCTCCTGGAGCAAGCGCCATAACAGCTCGGCCTGCCAGAGTCCTCAGTTTCACAGGTTGGCAGTGTTGAAGGGTCGGCCAGGGAACCGGTCAGCCAAGGACATAGGACAACATCCATCAGGCCCCCCCTCAATTGGCATGGTGGACTTTCCCAGTGAGAGGAAAGGAGAAAAATTTCACGAGGGCCACCAAAGACCATGGGAAGGGGTTCTCGACCGAGCTCTGAAATTATTCAGAGATCATTTCACAGAGCTCGGTTCGGGAGAACCTAGTCAGATTGATCAAAAGGATCTGAAGAAGCTCATGCTGGAAGATGCGTCGGACAACCAAGACAAGAACCAGAACAAACAATTGTAAAAGTCTTTCTTAAAATGTCCCGTAAAGAGTTATAAGAAGGGCAGCATGTCCTTTGAATATGAATAAAACTCTTCTTTTTTTAAGAAACTTGTCTATCTTACTTGTTTGTTAATCAAATGCGAAAGTTATTTTCAATATTCTTGGGATGTGCTCGATGTGAAGGGGTGATCGGTATTTGGGGAGGGCACCAAGCCCGTGGCACGCCAATCCCATGTTTCATTATCAAACCCCCGGGTGGAAGTGTTTCGACCTAGCTCCTTTCACCTTTGAGGATCCAGAACACATCAAGGGATGGGTGCATGTGGGAAAAGCACGAACCCCTCCCGGCACACCAACCCCGAGTGTCATTATCAAACCTCCGAGGCCGGAGCGTTACTACCCCATGACTCGCATCTTTGAGGAGCAGCTCGGGTAAATCGGACCCAGGGAGGTTTCTTCCCCTGCGAGTCGACTGGTGAGTCTCGTTGAGAACCATCAGACCACCTGGATTGGGTACGGCCGAATGGCCTCCTTGATTGCAAGACTCTCGGGTAAACCGGACCCATGGAGGTTTCTTCCCCTGCGAGTCGGCTGGTGAGTCCCGTTGGGAACCACCCAGGAAGGGCACACACGGGGTGACTTCCTGCCCCATGGGGATTTGTCTGACCGCCCCGGATCGGCGTATCCATAGCCTTGTTAGCCGGGACACTGAATTGTAAGGTTCAGAATTGTGTTTTGGGAGGCACCGGGCAGTACGCTGCCTCGGAACACCCGAGTTGTTATTTTTTCATGAATTTGTGTGGAGTACGTGCTAATTCACCTCCATTTTGCTAACTTTGCTTTGCTCCATTTATGTTTTTCATCGATGGCCGGCAAGGATCCGCAGAGCCTCAGAGGTTGAAAATCTTTCCTCGTGTAAGTCTCATATGTTCCACCAGCTCGGGGCTGGATTTGTTCCGCCAAGTCTGTATTGTACCACCTGCTCAGGGCTGGATTCGTTCCGCCGATGCATTGTTCCACCAGCTAAGGGCTGGATTCATTTTGCTGAGTCTGTATCGTTCCACCAGCTCGCGTCTGGATTCATTCTACCGAGTCTATATTGTACCACCTGCTCGGGGTTGGATTCGTTCTACTGATGCATTGTTCCACATGCTTAGGGCTGGATTCGTTCCGCTGATGCATCGTTCCAGTAGCTCGGGGCTGGATTTGTTCCGCTGAGTCTGTAATGTACCACATGCTCGGGGCTGGATTCATTCTGCCGATGCATTGTTTCACCTGCCCGGGGCTGGATTCGTTCCGCCGATGCATCGTTCCACTAGCCTGAGGCTGGATTCATTCCGCCAAGTCTGTATTGTACCACCTTCTCGGGGCTGGATTCATTATGTTGATGCATTGTTCCACCTGCTCGGGGCTGCATTCGTTCAGCCGATGCATCATTTCATCAGCTCGGGGTCGGGCTACATCCCACCGAGTCCATCTTATTGGTCTGGGGACGTAACATTCCCTCATAGCCAAGTATTCTTCTCAGCTCGGGGTCGGGCTACATCCCACTGAGTCCATCTTATTGGTCTGGGGACGTAATATTCCCCTAGAGCCAAGTGTTATTCTCAACTCAGGGTCGGGTTATATCCCACCGAGTCCATCTCATTGGTCTGGGGACGTAACATTCCCCCAGAGCCAAGTTTTTTTCTCAGCTCGGGGTCAGGTTACATCCCACCAAGTCCATCTCATTGGTCTAGGGACGTAACATTCCCCCAGAGCCAAGTGTTCTTCTCAGCTCGGGGTCGGGTTACATCCCACCGAGTCCATCTCATTGGTCTGGAGACGTAACATTCCCCAAAGCCAAGTGCTATTCTTAGCTCGGGGTCGGGTTATGTCCCACCGAATGTATTTGATTTCAGCTCAGGGACAGACTATCCCCTCTTGACCAGACTAGAATTGGTCGGGTACGAGATCATATCCGGATTTGGGAAAACAAGTTAGAAAGTTTGAAGTACTGAAGGCAGGAAGTGAAGAAAAAAGTTGCAGATCGTTGTTACAAAAAGAGACTGTATTGTTTTCAAAATACATAGGGCCCCGTTCGGATCACCATTTACTGGTCAGGCCGCATGGGCGGTTGCTTCTTCTTCAGCAGGCCCGGATGGAAGGCTATCAGGCACAGGCTCGGCAGGAGGCACCTCGGTTTCAGTTTGGGAGGCCAGGGGGGCTCCAGTTTCAGCCTCGAGCACTTCAGAGGCAGGGACGGGAACCTCAGACTGGATCTCTTTAGTGGCTCGGGATTCTGGACTTCTTCCGAAGGATGGCAAGTAATTCTCGGGCATCATCCTCAAAAAGTTCTCATTTGCATAAGCGAATGGCCACGTTGATTAGTTCCATATTAACCTCGGGCATCAGGATTGGAACAATCTCGGTGCAGTAGCCGATCCCCTTAAGCTGGGCACTCTCCAGCTCGCCCTCCAGTTCAGCCTCCCTCTTTTCCAGCTCAGCCTCCCACTTTTTCAGCTCATCTCGAGCCTGATCTCTCTCTTCGGTCATTTTCCTTAGCTTGGATTCAGCGCTCGCCACCTCCCACCTCAGGTGTTTATTTTCTTCCTAAGCGTCCTCTGCATTCTTCCTGGCCAGGGCAGAAGCATTGCGGATGGACTCATTCAATGCAAGAACCTCGGCCGCCGTTTGCTCAAGAGATTTGATTGTCTCATCCTTTTTTGCCAGCTCAGCCTTCCGCTCAGTAATTTGGCTTAGGAGCCTCTGCACCTGGCCCCCCTCAGATAGAAGGCTCATAAGCAGGTCCTTATTCCGAGCCAGTGTTGGACAATTATGACCCATAGCATCACTATTTATATAGAACATGGTGTTGTTGTACAAATTAACTATGTGACAAATGAAATTGCTCTTTTATCATTTGTAATTGGATTACCGGGATACATAAATGATAAAAGTCTATATGATTAGTTCCGGATTTGTTGGAGATTCTAGGGGTCCCAAGGATCACAAATCAAGCATGAAACATAAGTGAATACATTTGAGAAGTCGCGGAATACTTACATCGAGCGGTTGAGCGACGCGGAGGCAATAAAAATTTTTCTTTACTTCCCTCACTGGTTCGGCAGTGACAATCCTTTAGCTCACTGTTTTGGCCTTCGTTTGGTCCTTCGTCAAGCTCTAAGCTTCGTCGAATGGTTCCGGCTCATGGGTAGGCTTCCTTATCACATTCGCATGTCTCGTAAGTGTGCTAGCACTTGTGATTTTGCCACAAAATCACACTCCAAGCTTCCCACACAGCTCACGGTTTTTGTCAAAACCAGTAAGCTTATTTTGCCCATTTGGGCGTGAACTTTATAGAGAAAGAGAGAATGGGAGATTGTGTGTTGGTTTGTGAAATTTTTATATCTTATACACAAATTTGAATTTCAATTCATTTCACTTGAATTTGGCTTTCAAAAAGAAAATCATTAAAGCCATAAATGGCACCAACCACTCACATCACTTCACATCAATCTATCAATCATGAATAGTGACTTGCGTCAATCACTCAAAGTGAAAGACATCCATCACTTGATTGACGAATGATGTGACGCTAGTTGCGACTAGCGATTTGACGCTTGATTTGACGTGCTGCATTCGAATTCGAAATGCGAATACGCTCACAAATAATCTCAGGCACGGGTTCGCTAATTCCAAATTAACGAATTTTCCGTTGCGTCGTAATTAAATGATTACGCCTAGCGAAATCACTATTCACGTCGCTAACGAATTAATTCTAAATTAATTTGTTTGCCCGAATTAAAATCTAATTTTAATTCCGCGTCGAAATCCAATTTCATTTAACATATCAAATATATTAATTTATCAATTAATTCCAAATTAATCGTTATCTCACTTTAAATGATATTTTATCCTATATAAAATATCTCCGCTATTAATCCCAGATTAATTTTCTCTCTCATCTTATTAATCCCAGATTAATTCAGAGTGCGAGTTATACGTCATCGGTGAATCTTTGGGAAGCGACCCATGAGATCCCCGGATATATTGGCAGTAAATTCGGTCATCAGACTATCCGAACACGTAAGTACCTCGTACTACGTTTATACCGATTTACTAGACAAGGTTGGCCTCTAGCAAAGCGCCATGCCTACCCAATTCTCCGGAAATAACCTTACAGGAATAAAGGATCTGTATCAGGCGTAGTATATGTAGTATTGCCTATTTCTGTCCAGTATTGGATGATCACAAGCGAGGCCTGGGGCTGGTACAGTGGCTGCCCCGTACGAAGCATATATCGGATTACGAGCAACTAGTCTCTTTAATATCGGATAATCATGACCAAGTCATATTATCCCGACAGTTGCAACATTATATAGAGAGCCAGTTCTGTATCCATGTGCGATCATCAACTCCATATGACTGGAGTGACACTTCTGTCTTGACATCACACCCAATACACTACGATTCTCGATATACCCAGAATTGGCGTACACAGAAACCGGTTAAAGCCCTGGACGACCTCAACCAAAGTATATTGATTGTCGTATGTATTAGCGGTGCAAGTCTCAGGTTAAGACCAAATACACCTACCCTGATTTCGAATTTTCATAGACACATAGTCATACTACCAATGAAATTCTGAGGGGGTCTTATCCAGAGCGAAGCTGTTTCCCGTACCATCGGTAAAACACAACCTCCTATTACACTTGCATGAGTATCTTATACCCAAATATATGAGAACTATGCCGTTGTGCTCTCACAACGCGCACAAGTGTAATACTACTCTTTTACGCATTCATCGATGTCCAATCTCGATAATGCTCTGACTAGGGATGTTTAATGATTTATCCTTCATGGACTGATACTGTCTCATATCATTCTCCGTCCATGAACAAATCACAAGGACCTCTCATCATTTATATATCTAGGTGATCTAATCACAAATGATAAGAGTGCAATCTCCTTTGTCATATAGTTAATTTGTACAACAACACCGTGATCTGTACAAATAGTGACGCTATGGGTCATAATTGTCCAACAGGATTAATAAGATATGAGACAGTATTAATCCACTAAGGTTTAATCATTAAAATATCCCTAGTCGTAGTATTATCGAGATTGGACATCGATAATGTGGAATATACTAGTATTGCACTTGTGCGTGTTATGGGAGCATAACGGCATAGTTCTCATATATTTGGGTATTGGATACTCATGCAAGTGTAATAGGAGGTTGTGTTTACCGATGGTACGGAAACAGCTTCGCTCTGGATAGACCCCTCGGAATTCCATTGGTAGTATGACTATGTGTCTATGGAAGTCCGAATCAGGGTAGGTGTATTTGGTCCGAATAAGGTTCTGTGTACGCCTCTTCTGGATATATTAAGAATCGTAGTGTATTGGGTGTGATGTCTTGATGGAAGTATCACTTCAGTCATATGGAGATGATGGTCACGTAAGATACGGAACTGGTGCTCTTATATGCTGTAGCTATCGGGATAATATGACTAGGTCATTTTTATCCGATTATAGAGACTAGTTACCAGAGATCCGATATGTGCTTCCTACGGGGCAGACACAATTCCAGTCTCAGGCCTAGCACGTGACATCCGATACTGGATCGCAATACGCAATACTACGTATACTATGCCTGATATAGATTACATATTCCTTTAAGAATATTTCTGGAGAATTAGGTAGGCACGGTGCTTTGCTAGAAGCCAACCATGTCTTGTAAATCGGTAAAAACGTAGTACTAGGTACGTACGTGTTTGGATAGTCCGACGATCGGATTTACTGCCAACATATCCGGGGATCTCATGGGTCGCTTCCCGAAGATTCACCGATAACGTATGACTCGGACATAATTAATCTGTGATTAATTATGAGAGAGAGAAAATTAATCGGGGATTAATTATAGAGATATTTTATCTAGGATAAAATACTATTTAAAGAGAGAGAATGATTAATTTGGAATTAATCGATAAAATAATATATTCGATGTATTAAACGAAATTGGATTTCGACGCGGAATTAAAATTAGATTTTAATTCGGGCGAACAAGTTAATTTAGAATTAAATCGCTAGCGACATGAATAGTAATTTTGCTAGGCATAATTATTTAATTAAATTTTATTTAATTACGTCGCAACAAAGAGTTCATTAATTCGAAATTAATGAACCCGAGCCCGGGAGTGTTTGCGGGCCCACTCGCATTTCGTATCAAGTGGGGCCCACAAGTCACATCACGAGTCACATCATTAGTCATTCTTGTGATGGAAGTCACATCAACTTTGAGTGATGTGATGGATGTCACTTTTGTGAGTGATGTGAGTTGTTGGAAGGCTTTAATGCCTGGTACCTTTTTTGAATTTGGAATTTTGGTATTAGATTTTTAAAATCCAAATACACAAAAAAAAAAAAAAACTCATTTTTTTCTTCTCTCCTTCTCCTCTAACTCACGGCCTTGGTGCCATTTTTCCTCTCAATTTCTTGGCTTAGGCGAGAACAACAAAAAGCAAAGGGAAATTTTCCTGCAAAATTTCCAAGGTGCTAGCACATCCAAGGGGTCAAACAAATGTGATAGGGAAACCCATTCATGAGCATGGAATCCATTCACAAAGTTTGGAGCTTGGAGCACACCATGGATACCTTGACCGAAACACACAAAGAGGAGAAGCTTGGAGCAGAATTTTTTTGTGTTCATCGCATCCAAAAGCCGATCAAAGTGAGTATTTCCGCAACTTTACTTTGATGTATTCGCATTTTTCATAGCTTAATATGATCTTGGTTTGACCTAGAAAACCCAACAGCCAGCCCATAATTATCCTGCAAGAAAGAAAGGAAGAAGTTAGAAAACAAGTAAATGTATAGTGCGGAGCAAAGAAGAAAGTCTACCTCGGCAATTCGAAATGAGAGATGGGAAATCACTTCCTCCGGGGAGATGTCCTCGTATTGCGGGATCTTCTCGAGGGGCACCGCTTCAGCTAGCTTGTTCAAGTCAGGCACCAGATGAGAAATGGCCTCTCGGACCTTATTGCTAATATCATCTACCCTCAACGCGGCAACACCCTTTCCAGAACTTGGAGGAGCCTCAACAGCTCGCCTCTCCCCCCGAGTAATGGATCTTCTCCTCAAGGGCTGCTCTTCCTCCTCCTCCTCCTCAAGTTCGGCCGTTATATCTCTAGACAGACGATGACGTTTGCTCAAAGGTCTGGAGGACCCAGATGAAGGTCAGACAGTTGTATTTGGTACCACCCATATTGGAGAAGGTGCAGGCTGCACCGCTGATCGAGCAACCGATTTAGTTTTTCCTCTGACCTCCGCGGGAATCGGAGTGGTCAACCGTCTCCGAGAGCTTCCGGCTTCACTCGGTTCGGGCTTCTTCGCCAAACTTTTGATTCTGTCAAGGACATTGTGCTGCTTCGACATTCCTGCAAAGTACAAGGCAAAAGCATGGTTATTTCGGAATTCGAATGATTTCAAGTCATTAGTGAATTAAGCACACAAGGGAATCAGTTAGAATGTCAGTGAGAATCTACCTAGTCGCCCTGGGGCCTGTGGGGGTGCACTCCGAATGAGGCCCGACTCCAGGAAGGCCGAATCATTGACTATCCTCTTACAGTGGCCGGCGTAGTTCTGGGCCACCGTGATCCTAGTACGGACCTCATGGGTAACCTTGGGACGATCCCTCCAGCAGGCTGAGATTGGTTAAAGAGTTAGCATTTTATCATGAAAGTTGAGAAAAAGAAGCCAAGAGTTCGGGTCCAAACCTCTTGCTCTGAAGATATCTGGGACCTCTGTCATCTCCGGGCATAATGACCAGGTTCGTCCCCATTCGCCCGTAACCCAGAACCAGGGGTCTTCGAAGTTTTTGTTGGTTTGGAGAAGGTCATTGATGAGGGGAGGGACATCGGCATATGAAGAAAGGTAGTACCAACCATGATGGGAACAGGGCTGGCTTTCAATTGGTAGAGACTCTTCAACTCCTCAAAGGTCGGCTCTCCGAGGCCTGCCCAGTACCAGATCACATACAAGCCAACCAGTATTCTCCAGCTATTCAAGTTCAGTTGACAGGGAGCGATCTCCATCCGGGCCAACATTCCCGCAAGGTATGGTTGAATGGGTAGCCGAAGACCACATTCAAAGAAGAATGTAAGAAGGGCGACCGAGCCATCGTCAGATTGGCTCGTGCGGTCTAGTGAACCAGGGACCTCAAGAGTTATGTCTATATGGATCTCGTACTGTTGACAAATTACGCATAAGGCATCTCCCGTGATGGTAGAGGGTCGGTTCATGTCCAAGGCCGAGCAGTCCAGTTCTCTCGGCTCAGGATCTCTCTGAGGGATTCTATGGTGGTAGGTGTCGTTTTGTTCTTGAGAATGGATTGGGTTGGTGTCTAGCTCCTCTAGGCTAGGATAGCCCGAGCTGGATGAGGTTTCTTCAGTATGAGGAGGTTAGGTTTTGCGGGTTTGGCCGAGGAAGATTCAGCGTCAGAAATTTTTGACAGTCGCCATGAACGAGAAGGTTAGTCAGTGGTCAGTTTAAGGCACAACGGATCCAATGGCTATTCTAACTTCCGAGAACCTAGCCTACAGTCTCTGAATGCCCTAGCAATGGCCACAAACAACAAGTTTCTCCCTAAAAACATCCAACCAAACAGAAAACACCGAAAAGCTTGAAACACATACATCCTACCCACCATCCAACTAGAAAACATACACATGCTACACTTAGCACCAGATTCGAAACATACTTCGCAAATACAGAAAAATGAGATTAACATACTAGAGAAGAAACGAAGAATATACAACAACAAATAAACAAACATTCAGTCATGATAACTTGCAGAAACTGAAATAGAGATGACGAACAGAGACTTACTTGATCTGGAAGAAGAGTCGGCGGTCGGTTTGGTCGGTTTGGTCGGTTTGAAGGTTGCTGGTTTAACGAGCGGGAGAGCTTTTGTAGTTTAAAAGTTATGATTTTCGTAAAAGAGAAAAAGAAACATTGCTTTACATCATTATAGTCAGGACGGTGTGTTTTTGGGCCGTCGGATCAGGAGAGTTTTCGGATGTGCGATGGGTGTCGTCCTCAGGCTCCATCTGATCAGGCTGAGATGAACAGTTGAGATTGAAAGACCTTTGACTACCTCGAGAACGGTCGATTGATTTGGGTTTTTGGCGGGAACTCCATGGGCTCTTGACAAGTGGCACGCTCGGGTTAAAACCATAAAGATGATTTGATAGGCATTTAAGAAGATGTGATGGCTTGCAATTCTCGAGGGACGGCTACCAGAAGGGTAAAAGGGACATTTGTTTCAAGATTGGGGAACCGTGTGAAGGACATCAGAATCTTTTTTGACCGAGGATGCTGAGGCCGAGGTTATTTCCTGCCTTGTTCCTATGATCGACCACCAGTTGATGTCACACTTCAAATTTTTATAGTTCCCGGCACCAACTCACACACTCGTTGGAACCGAAAACTAGAGGACAGATGTTGATGGGGATTTCTACGACTAAGGTATCTGAATAGTTCGACAAGGGTAAAAGGGGAATTTTCCTCATCTGGAAGACCCATGTTCAGAGTGTACATGTTGCTCTTCGACCCGGCATGGAGTTCGGGTCCATTTTTTCATGTTTGATCGACCAAAGGATATGTCATAGCACAGATTTCAGAGGCTGACAACATCAGAGCCGATGCCGACCACAGTAGACCGGAAGTTCGGTTTGGTTTTACTTTACCTCCAAGAACAAGCGGGTGAATTCAGATATTTCAGATCAGGACGGGAATAGCTCAGGAAGCTCGACCGATCATTTGGCCGACCTCTTGAAGATCGATGTGAGGCCAGAATAGTTGGATTTTCCCCCCGACACGTGTCACAGCTTGAGAGCTCTTTACAAGCTGGCTTCATTATTATTGCGTGTGGCCGTAGAGAAAACAGGTTGATGTGACAGGCCGTCAGGTGGCAAGCTTGATTTCGGCGACGACAGTCTTGGGGAAGAGAGCCCGCAATCAGTCAGAGACCGCGCGGGAAATGTCATGAGAGCAGGAGAACAGTGTTGTATTCTCTGAGTATATAAAGAGAAGTTAGGTTTGTTTGTAGAGGATGATCATTTTTTGATAGCAAAAACTTGTAATTGAAAGAAAATGAGCTCGATTTTCATTAGGCCATCCATGAAAACAGGTCGGCCGAGCTGGTTTTGATAATAAAAGTAACATCCCATTTTGGACCCGTGGACGTAGGCTGGACTTGCTCCGCCGAACCACGTTAAAACTCTCTTGTCGATCTTTTTATTTTCTCTGTTTTTTACTACATTTGCCTTTGGTCTCCCCATAACCAAACAAATTAAAGATTGAGGGAGGGTTGTCTTGGAAGGGTTATCTCGAAACTGCCCCTGGGACGAAAATCATCCATCAACAAACATAATTCGAGAAATTGAGACAGCTGAACGAGAAATTCAATTGAGATCTGAATTAATAAGAATCAGATAACGTTTTAGGATCTAATCATTACATTTTTTTTCTTTTTTCAATTTTTTTCTTTTTGTAAGTATTACATTTGCATTTTTAAATTTTAGCATATAGTTTACATTTAGGTTGCATGAGACATTGATCTCAATCATCTAATGGTAGATTAAATAAAGAGTCTTCATCATCTTCATTGTTAGTCAAAATGGTTGAGAACCAAAAAGAAAACCCACCTGCCCGAAATGAAAATCCAATTGATCAGGTAGAAAATGAGTCTCAGCATAATGATCTTAATCATCCTATGACACTCAGAGAATTCATGAATCCCACTAGCACAGGATCACCATCTTGCATTACTTTCCCCCCACATGCATAACATTTCAATTTTAAACCAATAATCACCCAACGTTTACCCACATTCCACGGTATTGAATCAGAAAACCCTTATCAGCTTAAGAGAATTCGAAGAGGTATGTAACACTTGCACTGATCAAAATTACAGCATGAATATAATTCGACTTAAGTTTTTTCTCTTTTCTTTAAAGGATAAAGCTAAAATTAGGCTGCATAATCTTAGGTCAGGATCCATCAGAACATTGATGATTTGTAAGAGCATTTTCTGAAAAAATTCTTTCACCCATCACAAGACAAACTCCTTTAAGAGGAGAATCATAACTTTCACACAATAGTCGAGGGAAACATTTTACCAATGTTGAGAGAGATTTAAAGAAATACCGAATATTTATCCACATCACGAGTTTGAAACATAGAGGTTGGTTTCCTACTTCTACGAGGGTTTAACACCTAAAGGTAGACAAATAGTGGAAATGATATGTAATAGTGAGTTTAGAGATAAAAATATTGAAGATGCACTTGATTACATGTAACATGTTGTAAAGAATGCACAACAATGGGATACAATTGGTACTTATGAGTCGTCTGTAAAACCACATTCATGTGGTAGAGGTATGTTTAACCTTAGGGAAGATCATGACCTTTCTGCTAAATATGCATCTCTAGCTAAAAAAGTTGAGGTATTAGAAATGTGGAAGAGTGATCATGTCAAATCAGTTCAAGAAGTCACGTGTCATATCTGTAATTCAAATGAACATGTCACACAAGTTTGCCCAACCTTGCCAGCCCTGCAAGAATGTCTCTATGATCAAGTCAGTTCCATAAACACCTTCAAGAGACCAAATCCAAACTCATACTCCCAAATCTACAATTTTGGTTGGAGAAACCATCCAAACTTCAATTGGAGGAAAGATAATCAAGCACAACCATTGCAACAATCTCCCCATGTACACCAGAATTTCCAAAATTCTTATAACTATACACCATATGTCCCACCACCTAGGATACCTTGCATGCATTCATTGAGAAATAGGAAGCCATCAATAACCAAAATGTGCAAACATTGATTGATCTGAAAGATAATTTCTCCAAAATCACATCTGCATTGACCATTAATGAGAAATGAAAGTTTTCTGCATAACCACAGCCAAACTCCAAAAGTCATCAAAACCCTCACGATGGTAGTTCTGTTAGTCAACACATTGATCAAGTCAAATCTGTTATTACTATTAGCAGTGGTAAGGGCATCCAAATACTTATTCTTGAACCTCGTGAAGTTGAAAATAAATCAAAGTTAGAGGGTAAGGAAGGGGTTGATGAACCATTATCTATCGTTGATGATAACAATTTTTCACATGCACCTCAATTTCCTCATGCATTAAAAATAAAGAAATTGAACCATTCCCCGGATATATATGAAATATGTAAACAGGTAAAGGTCAATATTCCTTTGTTAGATGTCATTAAACAGATACCATCTTATGCCAAATTTCTGAAAGACTTGTGCACTGTTAAAAGAAAACATCAAGTAAGAAAGAAATTTTTTCTAGCTCAACAGGTAAGTTTCATTCTCTCAACCGATAATGCATTGAAATAAAAATACCCTGGTTGTCCAACTATTTCATGTATTATTGGAAATCACAAAATTGAATGTGCATTGTTTGATCTTAGAGCCAGTGTCAATTTGCTTCCATTTTTGATTTACCAACAACTTAATATTGGCGAGTTAAAACCAACTTCAACTACTTTTTTACTTGCTGATAGATAGTTAAGGTACCGAAAGGAATTGTGGAAAACGTGTTATTATAAGTCGATAAATTCATATATCATGTGGATTTTATTGTCTTAGAAACACAACCTATAATAGATAGTTACAAGCCAATTCATATAATACTTGGTCGTCCATTTTTAGCAATAGTTAATGCTTTAATTAATTGTAGGAATGTAATCATGAATTTCTCATTTGGCAATATGACGTTGGAGCTTAATGTTTGAAACATGTCCAAGCAACCATACGATGAGGATTGTGAAAATAAGAACATGAAACTAATTGAACCAATTTTGGAAGAACATATTCAAGGGAGTGAATCTGAACCCATGGAAATTTGTACAGCTAATTTTCTTGAATCAAGTACGCAATTAGATTCAGATTTTTCTAATGATTTTTTTTACTTAATTATACACATGTACTAGAAGACGATGGAGAAAAATAAAATTTTGAGAAACTAGGAATACTTGAAGAAGATAAATATAAAGAAGCACCCAAATTGGAATTAAAGACTTTGCTTAAAGAATTGAAATATATATTTCTTGGAGATTAAAAAACTTACCTTGCGGTAATTTCTTCTTCCCTTACAAGCAATCAAGAAGGTGAGTTGTTAAATGTGTTGAGAGAACATAAACATGAAATTCGATGGACTTTAAAAGATATAAAAGACATTAATCCTTTCAAAAACAAATGCAGAATACATTTCAAAGATAATGTCAGGACAAGTCGACCACCAAAAAAATATTAAACATTTACAAGAAAGAAGTGGTTAAAACATAAGTCCTTAAATTTCTTAATTTATTCATCTTTTACATACCTGGTTTGAAGAAAAATACATATGCTAAGAAATAGAGAGCTAAACAATTAGATATTTGTTATAAATACGCACGTTAGACGTGCAACACTCATTGTCGTTCTTTAAGAACGATGTCTAATAATCACGAAGAAAAAAATCAATCCATTAGAGATATCTTGAGTAAGGAGTCATTAGATAATATATCATTGAATCTTCAGAAACATCCTAGTGGATTTGATAGATTGATTCGCAACTTACATACATAATTTCAAAAAAAAAACAACAATACAGTCTCAGGAATCTGACTTTAAAAGACCTCATTTGCCAATTTATAAGAAAATTGGATGGGAAGCATATCCCCGACCCATAGAGGGCATTCAAACAGTTACTGAACATAAAACCAGAGGAAGATGTGAGCCACAATCACAACTACCAGTAAATATTTTTTTAATTTATTATTTTGATTTCCTTTACTTTAAATTATTGTTTTGATTTACTTTAATTTACTGTTTTACTTTATTTTTACCGACAGTATCTAAACTTTTTGACTTTCACGATTTATTTTACTGTTCATCTAACAATTATCATTTTGCAGGTACTAATGCTTTTATTACTCATCTTTTTTTAGGATTCATAAATAAAGCTCGTCATTTCTCTCTTTGACATATCCAGATAAGAGAAAGAGCAAAAATGAAGAAAACTTCAAGAAGACAATCGCTAATATCTGTATGTTTTATGGAACTAGCTCTAGAACTAAACCATAATTTGTTGAGGCTGTAAAAGAATTGGGTAGAATTATTGCGGAAAGAAACATGCACTTAGTATATGGCGGTGGAAATCTTTGATTGATGGGATGTGTTTCAAATACCATACAAAAAGATGGCAGTCAAGTTTTGAGGATCATTCCAAAAACTTTGGCAGACGAAAACCTCATCAGAAAATCAAATGTAGAATAGTACATTGTCTCAGGTATGTCTGAAAGACTTACTGAAATGATTAATCATGCTGACGCTTTTATTGCTTTACCAGGTGGATGGGCACGTTGGAGGAAATATTCACAGTTGCGTCATGGGCGAACTTGAACATTCACCGAAAAATCATTAGACTACTTAATGTTGATCACTTTTTCGATTTTCTTTTAATATTTCTTAAGGATGCCAAAAGACTTGGGTTCATTTCAAAATCGGTAAAAGATATCGTCCTAACTGTAAGAAAAAATGATGAATTAATTGACCAATTCTTAGCTTATGAATCAAAAATCGACCATATTCTTTCCAAGTTGAATTGGTCTGATAACGATCGTGGCAAGAAGCGTAGAATGGACTTGAATCTTAATCTGTAATTTTTTACTTTTAAATAGTCGTAGATTCAATGGTCAATTCCACACTAACCAGGTGATGTCTTATAAACTATACTTCTTTTATTTAGACATTGGGGATAAGGTCTCAAATTTATTGGGGGAAATGATATTTGACTAGATAGTTTTCATTTTTATGTTTCATTATTGTTTTTTTCTTTCAAAAAAATGTTTTCATTTTTGTGTTTTTATTTTATATAAAAAAAATAATATGTTGTTTTTGCTTTATTGTTATTTTTTGTGTGAAACAATATTATTTTGTATTGATTTTTTTTTGTGTTTTTTTAAAAAACTACACACAAACCAACAATAAATTTTTGACTAATCAAGTAGAATTGTTGTTCGGAAATGGTTGTGTAAGTAGTTTTCGCTCCTGAGACGCATCTCAATGTAATTTGTAACAAATTATTTTTGTTCATTTCTTTTTAATCATTTAAATTTATAAATTCTCCATAATATTGATTAAATTTGATATTCATATGCTCATTTGACAGATATTATCAACATACATAGTAACATATGATCATAGGTTGTAGTTGAAAATTTTGTAATATTCAGTTCTCTAGTTTGTTGAGATATCACCTAAAGGCAGTGGAATTTGTGTTTTTATTTATTTTTTAAAAAAAACTAATAATGCTTTTACTTAGTAACTAGACATCATGCCTCAGCAAGCAGTGATTGTTCGCGTAAAACGGTAGAGCTTGAGTTAGTTTAAAAAATAATATTAATAATAATCAAGTTTTTACTTAGTAATCGGACATCTTGCCTCAGCAAGCAATGATTGTTCGCGTAAAACGGTAGAGCCTGAGTTTGTAAAAAAACATATGTGTGAATAAGTTCAATTTCGTAACCTCTCTAACTCGAGCAATTAAATCCGTATGGGTGTTTTAACACTTAGTGTCCTAAGGCCAACTAGTCCGGGAGTCACTGGCTCAAAGCTCGTTACATGGGCTAAAGAGAAGCTTAAGGAAATCGGACACTTCTTCTTTTTAACATCTGAGATCCGAGCAATTAAATCTATAGGGGTGTCTTAACACCTAGTGCCCTAGAGCCAACTGGTTTGGGAGTCACTGGCTCAAAGCTCGTTACAAGGATTGAAGATGTATTATTATTTAAAAAAAAAACTATTTTTGTATTTATAAATAAACAAACATTGCCAAAAAGATATGAACTCTAATATAATTTTAGGAAAAAAAATATATTACTCTCTTTTCAACAAGACCTGTGAATATTGTGGGCACAATGAATTGATTAATACTTTATTTTACGTATGTATAGAAGAATGGTAAAAAGTACATGAGAATTTACTTATTTGATTATTTAGAAAGAAATAAAACAATTATCAACTTGGATAAAAAAAATTTCTTTTAAGTTTTCGCTTAAATTACTAAGGACTAGTAATAAACTGGTTGGGAGTGTGATGGACACTAAAAATATACATTTAATAAAGAGAAAGTCATCATTTTACATTTATAGTTTCATTAATCTCCTTAATTTAGCACATTTGTAAAATAAAAATTAAATTTTTTTTTTATATATTTTTATTGTGATTTTTATTTCTTATGTAGGTGAAATAATATTTTGGATGCATAACTAGAAAAATGGAGGTGATATTTGGATTTTGGAGGCCAAAAACTTAAAAGGGCGTTCTAACCGTGTATAATTTCGAAAATTTCAACCCTGCAGAATTTTCGTATTTTGGCCATAACTTTTTACTCCGATATCGGATTGAGTCGATTCCAATTCTATATGAAAAAAGACTCAAATATCTATAACTTTGATGTTTACAAGATGTTTTAGTTCTGAATTTTTCAAGGCCGAAATTGATGAAAAATCCATAGTATGTTATATGTAATTATTAAAGACAAAAACAAGAAGGAAAATTAAAATTAAAAAAAAAATAAAAAAAAAATATAAAGGTCACAAATCATGTAATTTACAAATTGCATGATTTGTGAATGGTGAGAGTGCTGAGCCCTCTACTATAAATAGAGGTGGTGAACACCTTAGAAATTTAGCCTACTCCATGGTTTTCCTTTGAAAATTTATGGAGTTCCAGCTCTTGTGTGTTTTATTTTTTTAAGCTTTATTATAATTTTTTCTTACAGTAGTAAAATTATGTGTGTTTTTTATTCAAATCATGCGTAGCTAATTTCATCATACTATGGTAAAGGGTGAAGCTTTTAATATGAGAATATAGATTAATCTCACTTATATTATAATATATGATTTGTAATCTAAAGAATAATATTTAATTTAAATTTGGATTAATTATTGACAAATTTTGTTACCGTCTATATGACTAGTTTTATTTATTTGGCATAATTGAGTACCTAATTGGACTTGTTATAGACAAATATTATCACCGTCTTTATGACTGGTTTTATATGTTTTGACATAATTAATTCCTAAAATAAATTAACTGGATAATAATGATAATTTATATATTATGAAAAATGAGATTTCTAAATTTGAAATATTAAAAGTGGATCTTCTAGCCCCATCATTTTATTTTATTATTGCAGTCCAATTTAAAAATTGTAAATCATTTCAAATAATTCAATCTTTTTATTTTCACTCAAATTATTATTTATTTTACTAAATCTATTCTCTGTGGATAGACTCCGGAACCAAACCGAATCAATGGCTGAGTCTATGCTAGGCTTTGTGGGTCTTTTCGGTTTTATTTATTTATTATTTTTTTATATGTTTCTTCTTGCATTTTGTTCTTTTATGTTTTGTGCTGCCTATTTTTTTTTACCCAGATAAGATCCAATCTTTCTAGTGCTATATGTCCAATCTTGTGTTAATTTATGTTTTCTTTTTTCTTTTTTAACAGGAGTAATTATCTTTTCGGCGTGCAAAAGATTTTGTGTAAGTTAAATGAGTAAATCGGGTGGTAAAGATGAGAGTTTTTTAATATCTCCCAGAATATATCTCGTAAATCTATTAATTTTCTTGTATTAGATTAATTGTGCATTGTTATAAAAATTGTATGTACAATAGGAGTATTATGTTGTTTCATTTCTAAATAGGGATATCTAGTCACCAACTTTGCACCAATGCTGAGATAGGGAGACTAGGCCAGTCCCATAATTCCTTATGTTTCTAAGTAATTTTAGGTGTGAATATATGTCTCTATTAGGTACGGGAAACACATAATACATTTCTTGTTTTATGTTGTTAGATTTTGTTGGCCGATAAAATCCCCGCAGGGCGAATTCGTCCTAGAACGAGAAGAGGTGCGAAGAAAAGAAGGGCGATGGAGCGAAGAACGATAAAAGGACTTGGGACGATCGAGCCAGTGGTCAGGGCGAAAAGTGCGATGCAGTTACCTTCACTACCGAAGCAGTTAGGCGGTTGTTCCTCCACGATCAGGCAGTTAGGACACACAACCTAGCAGTTACAAGCATGATTCATAACTGCAAAGGAGTGGTAGAACTGCCCAAGTCAGTTACCAAGCGGCACTATAAAAGCTCGCCTATCCCAAGAGAAGAAAGAGGGAATGAAGACTCAATCGAGCATATTTTATCTTTTTATTTCTTAGCTTGTAACCTAGGACTGTAACTTGTGTGCTTGTGCCCCTTGGAGGCTTACTCATTTGATTCAATACACCCCTTGCTGGGACTTTGTCTCAGGATGTTTGAACCTTACACGCTCTTTTTCCCTGCACGCGTAAAACCTGCGCAAACAGTTTTTGGCGACCACAGTGGGAGAATTGGTGTAACAAAGTGGAGATGCCTCCGAAAAGAAACGCTCAGACTGGCTCAACCGCGGAGGAAGGTGGACTGGAGCAAACCAACCAGCCCAACGTTCCAGCCATAGTGGGTCAGTTCGAGGGTCTAGCAGATGTCAGCCGGTACGAACCAATGAGGGAGCTCAGCCCTAATGCGGTGCGCGCATTGATTGGCGAATTCACACAGGATGTCGTCGAACAGGTTAGGCTCCAAAATGCGCATGTTGTGGATAAATTCGTATCGACTAGTAACTTGCATTATGAAAATATGGTCAAACACTTAAGCTCAATGAACGAATTGGTGGCCAAATGTATAAGCGGCGGAACAGCGCTGCCGTCGACAACGCCTCTCCCTACAGTAGGCGGTCAGGAAGTTGGTCCTAGTGGTGTTCCCCTGCAAGGAACCAATACCCCTATGGTTCCCAGAGGATGGACGAGCCCTGAAGGGCACGGCCCACAATTAGGGCCAAACATTCACCAAGGGCCAAATATGGCTCAACATGAAATCGTGGTGCCTCAGGGTGTCCAAACTTCCCAGGGACAGAATCATGATTACGTCTCACTCCCGAGAGCCGCAACCGCCCCCTATAGCTGTGCCATTCAATGGCAACAATATGCTAAGGGAGCAAATGACCGAAATCCTGCAAAACCAATTCGATCTAGGCATACGACCAATTCGGCCTAGATATTGGAAGCCTTATCCTGATTGGGTCGATGTGGCTTATCATTGGCCGAGGAATTACATGATACCAGATTTTACCCTCTTTACGGGATCTGGAGAAGTTTCCACTATGGAGCACATAGGACGCTTCACCATTCAGTGTGGGGAAGTCAATGATTTCCATAGACTAAGGTTGTTTCATGGTTCGTTATCAGGGGTGGCTTTCTCCTGGTATGTCAGCTTGCCAGCCAATTCAATAGAAAGTTGGCAACAAATGGAGCAACTGTTCCATGCGCAGTTTTATAAGGCCGAATCTGAAGTGGCCTTAGCTGATTTGGAAAATTTGAGACAATTGCCAGGGGAATGGGCCGAGACGTTTTTACAACGATTTAAGGTAGCCCGAGGCCAATGTTACGTGCCTTTGCCCGAAAAGGAGTTCGTAAGAATCGCTCAATGATGCCTGAATCTCGATCTGATGAAGAAGTTCCAGGATCGTGAGTTTTGGGACCTTCCCCAACTCACTACCAGTGTGGTGCGCTATGAGCGATTATTACGAGAAGATGAGCAGATGAAAAATTCGAGCAAATGGACGTATTACAGAAACATTGACTACGAGATGGGCGAATGAACACCGACTCGGCCGATCTGTGTTTGGCCGAATTGGTGAAAGGGAAGACCTACGTCTGCAAAACGTGGGCAGAACCCCAAACCAATGAGACGAGCGATAAAAAGAGCAGGAAATTCTCCTTCGACATTACTAAAGTCGAAGCTATATTTGACCAATTGTACAAAGATAAGTAAATCAGCTTGAGCGACATACATACGTTGCCAACAGCCGAGCAAATCGGCAGTAAAAGATACTGCAAATGGCATAATGCATGGTCTCACGCAACTAACAATTGCCTTGTTTTTCGCAATGTTTTGCAGGATGCCATAGAATCCGGACAAATCACGTTCGAAAAGAATATGGCAGTAGACAGTAATCCTTTCCCGAAATCGGCGGAGTTAAACATGATCAACCCAGTCCCTACAAGGATAAACCGGCCGAGGGTAAGGGTAGTGCTGGGCGAAAAAAACACCGTCACCGCCTGAGCGCGCTGGAGAGGATCAAGGAACCTGCAGAACGAAAGGACAAGGAAGACATTTGTGTGAGGTGCAAGAACAGCATTGCATGGATGAAGGAGCTAAAAGACACTTGCGAGAGGCCTGTGAGGAGAGAATCGTCCTGGCAGCCACGAACCTTTGCGCCAAGGTTCTATGGAGAAAATTCGAACTTCGTCCAGAACGTGAGGACATTTCGGCCAAAGATCCATCGGCCCAACGTGTGGCACTCATACCGAAAGTCATACCCGGGACAGCAGGCGAACTCAGGGCGACGGGCAGACGAAAAATATCTTCCCATAGATGAAATGACAAGGACACAGCTGAGGAGGCACCAAAGGAACTACGGCCGCATGATGCGCGGACAGAATGAGGCAAAGGCTGCCACCGGCCATAGCCCTCATGCCATAGAGAAGTCAAAAGACCACAAGAAGGCACATGACGAGAGAAAAGAAGGAACGTGACCAATGGTGATGAGTACACTAAGCTTCATGGAAGGAAACGGGACGGGACCGATGATGAGGAGCCTCTCATCGTCATCCAATTCGGCAGCATGCCACCAGTCGTGGCAAATCACTACTTGTTGCCCAGAGAGTTCCGGGGAAATGACAATGGGGAAGCTGGACAGAGTGACGATATTTATGAGGGAGATGAGGCCGAATTTGCGACACTTTCCATAACAGACGAAAATACTGCAAGCCGAGAGGCCGAAGAGGAAGAACTGACGAATATAGAAGAGGAGATTGATGTCAGGACGGAAGCCAGGAGAAAGGGAATTTCGCAAAATCGGCTTCTGAAAGAACTATATGAGGCCGGGAATCCAGCAGTCGGAACACTGGGAGAAGACCTAGGGCAATACCCATTCCTCGTTCTGTATGGAACGCCTAAGGTAAAACGGGCTGTCACCAAGGCCGAGAATAGAAGGTGACCATCAATCACATCTCCCATGAGATACCTCCCACACTGCCACCTTCTCGGTGGGATATGGAAGAAGAGTCATCCCAAGTAACAAAATGGGAGATCAAGCCATGGAAATTGGCACGACAGGGAAAGTGATTTTCCCAAAACCACCAGCTCAGATGACAAAACACCTAAGGCCATTATACGTGAAGGTGAAGGCCAATGGCATCCCCGTATCCAAGGTACTGATTGATAACGGAGCAGCCATCAATGCAATTCCAGTTAGGATGCTGGGGCGTTTGGCCAAGTCCGAGGAGGACCTCCTCCCCACAGAAGTAGTCCTCACCAGTTTTAACGGAGGAGCGACGACTGCGAAAGGAGTTATACCACTGGACTTACAGGTGGGAAGCACTACGAAGACGGTGGTGTTTTTCTTCATCGATGGGCCAACCTCATACAATATGCTTCTGGGACGAGACTGGATACACGGCAGCCGATGCATCCCATCATCCCTCCATCAGTGCTTGGTTTTCTGGAACCAAAGGGATGAAGTAGAAATCGTACACGCCGACAACAAGCCCTTCGCCGCAGACACAAACTCGGCCGAATACTATATGTATGAGGGAAACTACGGGCCAACCAGAGTTCTGATCGAAGGAGAAAGCCCAACCATCGTAGCCCAGAATGACGAGCTATGCCCCGCTGGATGTTTTAAACGACCTGTTCGCACAAACAAGACCAACCACAGTGGTCTTCGGAGAACCCACATACGTCGGTATCAATGGAGCACGGCCAGAGTAAGGAGCAAGCCGCCCTTGCGGCCTCTAAGGCCAATTTAATGGCCTACGTTCTGGAACAAAAAAATGAGGACTAGGCGATGGCCGTTGTTTCGGCTTTAAAAGGGAAGCTGCTGACGCACCAGATGGAGGATAAGGTGAAAGAACTGTGTGGGGTGGACTGTTTGATAGAGGGAGAAGACGCACTGGAGGACGAATACGCGATGAATGGACGACGCAAGACAAACATCTCAAGAGGACAAGATGCTCTAGAAGAGGTAAATCTGGGGGATGAATACAATAAGCGCATAACTTATATCAGCAAGGAATTGAGCCCCCAGGTACGCGAAAATTTGCTCTGCTTATTACTAAAATACAGAGATTGTTTTGCATGGGATTATAATGAGATGCCCGGCCTAGATAGGGCCTTGGTGGAACATAGGTTGCCAATCCTATCAAATCATATGCCTCATAGGCAGCCTCCACGGAGGTTCGCGCCTAATGTTTTGCATGAAATTAAAAAGGAGGTCGAGCGACTGTTGGAGGCAAAGTTTATTAGAACGACCAGATATGTAGAATGGTTGTCCAACATCGTCCCAGTCAGGAAAAAGAATGGGAAGATAAGGATTTGTATAGACTTCAGGAACTTGAACTTAGCAACGCCAAAAGACCAATACCCAATGCCGACGGTCGATTCCCTAGTGGATTCCACGGCAGGGTATCAAGTATACTCATTTATGGATGGGTATGCGGGTTATAATCAAATTTACATTGCCGAGGATGACGTGTATAAGACGGCCTTTAGATGCCCAGGGTCTCTAGGATGCTACGAATGGGTAGTAATGTCGTTCGGCCTAAAAAATGCCGGTGCCACGTATCAACGAGCCATGAATTCAATCTTTCATGACATGATTGGCAAATTCCTAGAAGTCTACGTTGACGATATAGTGGCTAAATCTGTAACTACGGATGAGCATTTTAGCCATCTAGCGTCGGCCTTTGAACGAATGAGAAGGTTCAAGCTTAAATTGAACCCTGCCAAGTGCGCCTTTGGAGTATGCGCAGGCAACTTCTTAGGTTTTCTAGTACACCAACGAGGAATCGAGATTGACACCAATAAATCTCGGGAGATTACTGAAGCCATGCCGCCCCGAAATAAAAAAGAGTTGCAAAGGTTTATAGGGCAGGTTAATTTCCTAAGACGATTCATCTCCAATTGTGCAGGGAAGACCAGGGCATTCTCCTCCCTATTAAAGCTAAAGGGAGATGACGAATTCGTCTGGACCGAAGAGCACCAACAAGCATTCGACAGTCTGAAGCGGTATTTATCACAGCCACCAGTAATGGCGCCTCCAATGTCAGGGAAACCAATAAAGTTGTACATAGCAGCTGAGGAGCAGTCCATAGCTGGGATGATCGCACAGGACGACGACATAAATGTTGAGAGAGCCATTTATTACATCAGCAGGCAATTGCTGACTTATGAATGTAATTATTCTCCCATGGAGAAGTTATGTTTGGCTTTATATTTTACATGTACTAAGCTACGTGCCTATCTTAGGCCGAACAATTGTATATTGATCACAAAAATCAATATAGTAAAGTACATGTTTTCTCGTCCTATTTTGCATCAAAGGGTTGGTTTCTGGTCTCTGTCGCTCTCAGAATTCGATATACGGCACGAACCCCAAAAGGCTGTCAAGAATCAAGCTTTGGCCGATTTTCTGGCCGACCATCCATGCTTAAGTACAACTAGGGAAAGAGAACTGGATTTGGACGAATGCAGTCTAAAACCGTGGACGCTGTATTTCGACGGATCCAGCACGACAAAGAGAGCTGGAATATGGGTTGTCTTACTCAGCCCATTGGGAGAACCCTTCCAGTTGTTAGCCGAATTGAACGAGTACTGCACCAATAACCAGGCAGAATATGAAGCCTTGATACTTGGGTTGGAAACACTCCTCGACATGGGAGTAACCCATGTGTCTATCAAGGGAGATTCGCAGCTGGTCCAACAAGTAATAGGAACTTATAAATGCCAAAGCCCGTCGGTCGTGGCATTATTAGATAGCCAAAAAATTAATAGAACGGTTTGATCATGCTGATTTGGAATACATTCCAAGGATAAAGAACGAATCGGCTAACAACTTAGCCCAGGCGGCCTCCGGTTATAAACAAACCAATATAAGTGGGGCGTACAAAAGCGAAAAAATCAAGCCAGCCCTCGTGAGAAGAGCCCAAGGAAAAGACGTCATGGCTCTTGAAACAGAGGACGATTGGAGAGACGAAATCAGGACGTTCTTAACACAGCCTGGACTAGGAAAAGACCGAAGGTTGAAGCTTAAAGCCTTGAACTATGTAATGACAGGGGATGTGCTCTATAAAAAATGACAAGATGGATTGTTATTGAAGTGTGTAGGGCCATCAGAGTCTAAAACTATCATGGCTGAAATACACGAAGGCGTCTGTGGGGCTCACCAAGCTGGAACCAAGATGAGATGGTTGATCATACGAAGCGGCTATTATTGGCCGAAGATGGGGGAATCGTGTATTTCATACGCCAAAGGGTGCGTAGCTTGCCAAAAGCATGGTCATGTCCAAAGGGCCCCCGCAACCGAGATGGTCCCAGTCATTAAACCTTGGCCGTTTATGGGATGGGCGATAGACTTGATAGGGAAGATTTATCCTGATTCAAGTAAAAAGCACACATTTATCGTTGTTGCCACTGACTTCTTTACCAAGAGTGGGTAGAAGCTATCCCAGTCGTAGAGATCTCACAAGAGCAGATAATCAAGTTCATAAATGAACATATAATTCACCGGTTTGGTATACCACAAACGATCATGGTAGACCATGGTACCTCATTAAACGGTAAAAATGTAAAGGACTTCCTAGCCGAATATGGAATCTGGCTGGTGAATGCCACTCCATATTACCCTCAGTCAAATGGTCAAGCCGAATCGTCCAACAAAACCCTCAAAGGATTGATTCGAAAGATGGTGACGGACAATGCTAGACGATGGGACGAATACCTGAGTCAAGCTTTATGGGCTTACAGGACATCGCCGCGCACAAGCACGTCGGTGACACCTTTCCAGTTGGTGTATGGACAAGAAGCTGTGCTCCCTGTGGAAATGAACATTTAGTCCACTAGGGTAATGTTGCAGGAGAAACAAACGAAAGAAGATTACGACGAGGCGATGATCCAGAATTTGCTGGAATTGGACGATATTAGGTGCGATACGCTCAACCGCCTGGAAGCCCAGAAGAAAAAGATAGCCAGAGAGTATAATCGCAAGGTAATGGCCAAGTCTTTCGAGAAGGGCGAAATAGTATGGAAGACAATATTGCCAGTTGGCTCTAAGGAACCAGCATATGGCAAATGGTCGCCCAACTGGGAAGGCTCATTTATAGTAAGAAGTGTGTTACCACATGGAGCTTATCATCTGCAAGATTTAAAAGGACGGGTGCATATAAGAGCGATAAACGGGAAGTATTTAAAGAAATATGTGCCCTCGTTATGGGAGAACGAAAGCATTCAAGAACAGCAATAAGAATTTCATATTAATAATGGACGAGAACGTCCTAGATTACAAAATGGACGATATAACGTCCTCAATTACATCATCCTTGGCCCGAAAATTGCCTAAAACCCCCAGGTTGGTCCTTAATGGCAGAAAGCGTCTCCCTCGTCAGGCCCCAGTCTTCCTGAACAGCCGCGCTCGCCGCATCCAAATCGGCCAACTCCTTCTCGAAGTCAATACGGGCCAACCCCTTAAATTCGGCCATCGACTGTTCCACCTCCTCCATTTGAGCGATGACGGCCCTCTCCTTCGCCTCTTTCCTCATCCGACTTTCGTCCAAACGGCGTTGAAGCTCTTTCAACTGCTGCTCCAAGTCCATGAAGATTGATTCTTCAGTCACCATCTCTTCCGTGGTCTCCTTCAAGGCCTGTTGTAGCTTTCCAAAAGATTCACGGAGCTCCTCCCGTTTCACCAAAGAAGAGCGAAGCCCAATCCTCTGGCTATGAATTACACGATGCCGGGAGAGAAGGTTCGTTATTTCCTCTTGCATCTCCTGGAGAAAAAGACGGTCATCAATAGATACAGGCGATAAAGGAAGAGCCAGTAATCGGCTTAACTGAGGAACACCGGTCCAATTGAAGCATGTTCTGGGGCTGAACAGCTTGGTGAACATCCATCGCAGCGAAAGAAGCATATTGACGAAGGACCTCCCGAAGACTCTCCAAGTCTGAGCTCGCGCCAGTTAGGGGCGTCGATGGGCGATAAGAAGCAGAGGTCATTTCCCCAAGACAATCCAAAAGACGCTGGACCGATTGCAGCAATTGATCAGGCGCCTACACATAAGGGAAGAATTAGCAAAACAGGTTAAGACCGTAACGCAAGAAGAAGGGGAAAGTAACTCACCACCTTAGAAGCAGAACTAGAAGGCTGATGAGCCTGTAAGTCGGATGTTCCAGCTGCGGGCTGCACCAGTCCTTGCTCGGGGGACAGTGGACGCTGGGGGACAACAACTAATTGTTGTGCGGCTTGAGAAGAGATCGACCGAGGAAGAGAAGTTGACGGCATATTGGGGGATCCGGCCCGAGGAGGAAGTATTTGTTCAGCAGTGATTGGCATTTGGACCGTTGGTGCCACTGATGGAACGATCACGAGGGCCAAATGCGATGGTTGCCTATGCTCAGACTCCTCTCTTTGAGCGGACCTTTGAGGAGAAGGAGGCAGAGGGGCCGAGGCTGATGGCTGGGCCGAAGACGACGCCACGTGCCCAGGAACACTGGGGGACACGACCTCTGGCATTGAGTGTTGAGCCACAGCAGTCGGTCGAACATCTGCAAAAGAATCGGAGTCGGATGAATCAGAAATAATAATGACCTCGTCTTCTTCATAAATACGACGAAGGACATCATCTTTGTACAGAGACCGACCCTCCTATAATGATTCCAACTCGGCCAAACTATAAAGGCCATCCACGTCCCTATAACTCACTCTAAGCCCTGCAGTGAACATCCTGCATACTAGAGGATAAAACTGCCTAAGGTGACCCCACAAAGCCCTCATCGGCCACGCGGGCTCCAGCCCTTCGGCCTCTTCGCCCGGGTCATGCACAGACGGTACAGAGCCGTCCGAAGAGAAGTACTCGAAGAGAGGATGGTCACGAGGAATTTCCTCGACTCTTGGGTGAGAATGATCAGACTCGGCATAAAAGTTCCTACCTTGAGGGTCAATTCCATGTGTGCCTCCCTCTTCTATGAGCTGTTCCAAGCCTGGCCCTTCGCCCATACCTTCCTCATCAGAAGGGAATTGGACCGTCGGTTCTTTCGTAGGTCCTTCACTCACACTACCGCCCACAATAGTTGCAGTTTGTGAGACCGGCGCCGTTTCACGCACCACAGATGGCGAGGCTGAATCAATTTTTAAGGCCTACATCAAATCGTACAATATTAGTATTAGTATATCTCAAAGCATTATAGAGAAGGCAAATTCTGGGCTCGTACCTTAGAACGACGGGCCAACGGTACGTCCGAATCAGAGCTTTGGTTGGGAGAGGGCTGCTTCCTTTTGATGGACTTAGTCCTTTTTGGCTTAGAAGCCTCAGCAGCCTTCTTCGACCCCGATGATTCAGAAGGCTTGGGGGACAATGAGATAGAAGAATACACCTTGGGTGCAGGCAATGAGAAAAATCGTTCACGGGCCGATGGCCAGAAACGATCAAAATAAGGGTGAACGGATGTGCAATAAGTAAAAGAAGCTACAGCAAAAGTGGCTAATAAGGATCGAGTCTCCTCCAAAGAATCCTCGACCTCCGACACCGAAAAGATCCTAAAGCGGTCTGATGATGCCGAAAACGAATGAAAAAACGCAAGAGGCCATCCTTGGACGAGGCCGAACTGACGAGCTACAAAATTGGGCGAATATACTTCTACCCTGTCCTTACCATTGGCCCCTGTTAAAATGTCATGAGCTAATTCACGGCCGCACAAAAATTTACGCCATATGCGAAGGGTCGTCTCTTCCTTTTCAGAAATGGGAGGATCAAGGGCGAAGGACGGACTGTCGGACGCTGAAAAAGGAAAAAAGGAAGGGACACGGGAAAGAGTATAAAAATAGTCAAAAGTGGCTCGAGGGGAAACAGAAGATTGCCGAAGCTGGGCGTAGTGAAGACCGGCACACGAGTAGGAGCGAGTCGGCTCAATTGTGCCGAAGATAGGAGAATACGCCTTCAGCCAAAGCTGGACAATCCATAAAAGGCCAGAAGCAATGGCTGAAGACCCGGAGCGAAGCTGTTTTTGGAGATGGCCAATCCTCTGTACGTAGCAGCAAGGAAAAAGGAGGCCAAGTCTAGACGACGACCATTTTCAAGATTAGATGAGATGGGAAGATAACCCGCCGCGGGTTTCTGGCTGGGTGTGCAAATGATATACTTACACAGCCAGTAATGAAGAAAAGCTGTTCGTTCCAACAAAGAAATCGACCCGGCCGTCTTCGAATAGGCACGAAGGAAAGAAGAATACGAAGAGAAAGAAGACGAGTCAATTTTAGGAGGCGGAAAACGAAACGATGTGGAAGCCGATATGGTCGCTCTGAGGGGGGCTAATCCAGTTAAGGCGCCAACATCACGAAGGGTGATGGTGAAGGGCCCGATCGGAAAGACAAAAACGTTATAGTCGGACGACCAAAAAAGTAGAGAAATAGGGAATACACAACGGTCAAAAGCAGGCAGGGCTAAGGAAAGCTCTACTAAAGGAAGGAGATGATGCTCCTTTAAAAAATACCGAGAATCCGCATGAGAAAACATACGTTTATACCAGGTCTCGAAAACAACATCGGGTCTAGGCCAAGTCCGAATTGGGTGAGCATGGAAGAGAGCAGAAATACTTAGTGGCTCAGAGAATGGAAGGCCGGAGGAAGCAGGAAATTGCTGAGCCAACGGGTTTGTTGCAATTGCTTCAGCGTCTGTAAACATAGGGCCGAGGGCGCAGTGGGCGAACTCTTCATTCAGGACATGAACACCGAAAGTACCCTGACTCAGACTCTCTCTAACGCCGTCTGATAGTCGGCGGAAGTCGAAGCATCAGTTTTGGGGATTGAAGAAGAAGAAGCCATAGGGGACTGATAGTTTGAAATCACAAGGGAAGGCAAGGTGTCACGATAGGAATCACCAAAAGGCGAAACTGCGGGAAAATGGAAAGGGATGAAGTTTGCCCTCGACAGGTGTTCAAATGCGATTTGCTGCAAGTGACGTGCTAGAAAAGGGGACATCGAAGCGACGCCAAAACGGCTCCTGAATAGGCCTCATGATGAAACGTGGGAGAAAGGGTCACGCATTTATTGCAGATAAGATGGGTCTCAATGAGACTCCAAAGGGCGGCGCAACAAATTAGGACGAAAGGCTCGTTCCCTCGCCCTACCTTCACAAATTCGGTCTCAATCCATTCGGCCAAACTCAAGGCCTTACCTTCGGCCTACAGAATCGGCCAATGACAGCTGTCGGCATTACACTCTAAAGAGATTATTGCCCAAGCCTCAGCCATTATTGATGCTGGTAATGGCGACAAAACTGATGTGACAGGATCATCAGGCCACAGGCTCGCTTTGGGCAGAAACAGACCTTGGGCAGAGGACCCCCAACCGATCGTGCAACGCGTGGAAAAACTATTCACGTGCCAACAGTACCCGTTTTAGAAACATGCGCAAAAGAAGAGGAAGGGGCAAATTGGAAAGCTGCTCACCATCTATTTAAAGACCGACCTACCTCACATCACCACGACCAAGTTCACCATAGCCAAGCAGAATCTCAAAAATGAAGAAAAGACGATCGTGGAAAGTAATGAAATTTAGGCCACCAAAAGTGAAGGTCCCTATGGAATAAGGTGTGAAATGGAATGTAAAAAGGTTCGCTAGCGGCCATCCACACGGAGTAAGGTGTAAAATGGAAAGTAAGGATGTGGATGGACTATGTCCGTTAGCGACAATTGTCCGAGAACCTCTGTGCGGAAGGTACTGCATCCCCCAGGTGGTGAGTAGGTCACGCTCATTAGCAATGGCTTGCTTACGTTTATCCACTCGGGGCATGCTACTTACATGGGAATACGGGTTCTCTGGACTAAGGAACCAGCCATACGATGGGCTGGTCTTTCGAAGGGCGAAAAGGAATTGATGTCAGATGAACCCTCAATTGGAGTTGTAACCTTCCCTGAAACGGGGGAAGCAATGACCGGCAAAGATCGCCTCGATCCCCTCCAGGGTGATGGTTTTCCCCAGAAATGAAGAACCAGATAGTTGGTCAGGCGGGGGAATGAAAAGCATCTACAACATTAGTCGTGATCATCCAACTGAATTTACTACAGACCAGGAGAGGAAGGAAGAACGAACCACAACAAAGATGAAATTCACCTCGATCGTCCCTCTCAGTTCAATCGAGGTAAATTTGGGGGACAATTGTTGGCCGATAAAATCCCCGCAGGGCGAATTCGTCCTAGAACGAGGAGAGGTGCGAAGAAAAGAAGGGCGATGGAGCGAAGAACGATAAAAGGACTTGGGACGATCGAGAGCTAGTGGTCAAGGCGAAAAGTACGATGCAGTTACCTTCACTACCGAAGCAGTTAGGCGGTTGTTCCTCCACGATCAGGCAGTTAGGACACACAACCTAGCAGTTACAAGCATGATTCATAACTGCAAATGAGTGGTAGAACTGCCCAAGTCAGTTACCAAGCGGCACTATAAAAGCTCACATATCCCCAAGAGAAGAAAGAGGGAATGAAGACTCAATCGAGCATATTTTATCTTTTTATTTCTTAGCTTGTAACGTAGGACTGTAACTTGTGTACTTGTGCCCCTTGGAGGCTTACTCACTTGATTCAATACACCCCTTGTTGAGACTTTGTCTCAGGAGGTTTGAACCTTACACGCTCTTTTCCCTGAACGCGTAAAACCTGCGCAAACAAATTTATATCAATTATGCTTGAATTTTAAGATATCCTAAGTTTAGTTTCAAGTTTTTATGACCGTGTGTTGTTACATCTCAATCTATTTTTATATATATGAATGAATTTTCATATTCCAAAAACAAAAAACAAAAAACAAAAAAAACAAAAAACGGTGACAAATCTTTCAATATTTGAAGTGGTTCACTTCGTTCGATGAGATCGAGGCTTTGTTACGTTTCTCTGTTCGAAATGATACCAATGTAGGCTTCATCAGCGTTGAAAACAATCAATGATTTATATATGACAAATTTAATAGGTTTGATTTTTTTAATAATAAGTAATGGGAAATAGGGTTAATTTCAAATCACGATAAGTTAATTCAAAAATCGACATCAATCACGATAGATCTGAATGATTTGCTATTAATCAGAAATGATATATTTGATATTTTGTATGCTTAAAAAAAAAAAAAAAAAAAACTAAAACTCTAAACTCATCTCAAATAACTATAAAAAATCATTAAAAATAATGAAAATGAATAATCTAAAATCTTTGGTCAAGTAAATATAAATAGAGATTCTTTTGATTAATAGAAAAAATTTTCGTTATTTAAGAAAATAATAAATCAATGATATTGGTGTTATTAACCCAAAAATAATTCATTAAGAACATTGAAAAATTAAAAATAAATTAAATTGAAATCGAATTATTTTTGAGAAATCAAATACCTTTCGATAATCGGTTTAAAATGGCCGAATTTTAATATAGGTTTAAAACAATCAAAATTGACGCACTCTTAAGCGCATAATTTCACACAATCCAAGACCATTTGATATGTAGTTTCCACTGATTTAATGACTATAAAACTAAATCAATTGTTGGTGGTGTTTTCAGGCGCTACAACATTTAAGGCAGCACGACAAGGACAAAAGGGTAAATTCTCTGTCTGGCTGAGATCATCTAGCCGACCCGACCAGTTCATGTGAAGACCGACCACTTTGGTTCGGATGACCGAGCACTATAGATGTCGGCAAGAAGCACTCTCAGCATAAAAGATTGTCATGGCCGACCTCATTAAAGACCGACCAGACAACGGACCGTGTTCAAGACAACAGCACCCCATTCTTATGGATAAGATAAGGAAGATATCCTACTTTCGCAAGGAGAAAGAGTCAGAATCCAAAAGGGAATACGGAAGAAGAAGGCAATACCGGATCAGGAAACCCTACAAGAAGAGAAGATTGGGTTCAAATAGGATTTCTTATAAATAGGAATCTGATTTCTGTATTATTATAAATAGAAGGGTAGAGCATGTGTAAAAGATCATCTGAAAATCATCACAAAAGTGAGAGATTAGAATCATAAGCTCTGATTTGTAAAAAGAGAAGAGACCTGAGGAGTATATTTGAGTAATAAAAAGCACCATCCTGTTCTTGCCCGTGGACGTAGGTCGGATCCCAAAATCCACCGAACCACGTTAAAACACCTTGTCTGATTGGCGTATTTTCTTGTTTTCCGCTAAATTTGCCTTTGGTCCCCCATAACCAAACAAATTCACAGTTGGAGGAGGATTTCCTCGGGAGTGATATTCCAATATTACCCTGAGACCAAAATCCACCGTCAACAGTTGGCGCCGTCTGTGGGGAACTTCACAAAAAGCAGTTCACGTGATAAGACAAATGGCGGAGGACGGAAATCACCAACCAGGAGGTCCGGCAATGGACTGGATGAAAAAAATGGAAGATGGCATGAGGTCTATGATGGATCGACTAGAAAGAATGGAAGGAGCAAACAACGAGAAAACTGAAACCGAGACCGGACAGAGGAGAGGAAGAGGGAAAAGAGTAGTAGATGTAAGCGAAGACGAGGGACCCAGAAAGAGAGGCCCCTATGGGATAAGATCTGCGGTGGTAGGAAGATCAGAAGACACATGGGAAGAAGAAGAGGAGGAACAATCACCCGACCCCTCCTCCGACAGTTTTTACAACTCCAAGAGGAGAAGATAGAAAGTATAACGAAGACGTACAGGAGACCTCTGGGTTTAAAGAACGCCACGCCCGGGGCGACAGGCGAACAGAAGAACACAGAAGGCGGCACGGGGGCACAACCCGTGAAATAAAATCTTGGTTGAGAAAAGAGATGACCAGATGGGGAGAAGGCCTCAAGATCGGGGCGGGAGACACCCGAGGCGAGGAAGAGGGGTCTCCCCTTACGGAAGAAATAAAGGCAGCACAGTTTCCGAAGCGATTTAACATGCCGACCATGGCACCATACAAAGGCCACTCCGACCCAAAATCCCACATTGAAAACTTTGTCCTCCTGATGGAAGTACAGGGGTAACGGGCGACGCCATATGCAAAGTATTTCCCTTAACTTTAGGGGGGCCTGCCATCCTATGGTATAGAAGTCTGGCCCGAGGAGCATTCAGAGCTTCTCCCAACTTAAGAAGTCGTTTATCCGGCATTTCAAAGGAGCCTGCACCCCTAAAAAAACAATAGGAGAACTAAGGCTCATGAAACAAGGAGACGACGAAACACTGAAAGCTTCATTGAAAGGTATCACAACACTGTACTCGAGGTCGGAGGGTACGAATCCCAAGAAGCCCTGGAAAGTCTGAAAGGGGCCCTAAGAGTCGGGAAACTATGGACCCACCTGAGGATCCATGAGACACCAGACTACGCTACCGCACTGGAGATAGCCAGGAAGTACGTCCTACTAGAGAGCGAGGAAAAAGTATCCCGGAGGGGGACAACCGCCAGAGAAAGGGTGACTAGGAGGAAGACCACGGCGACCGGAAAGAGAATTCCGGAAGTTCAATCCAAGACCCAAGAGTTCAAACCGATGCACAAAAGGATCAAAGAAAAGGGCCCACAACTCAAGTAAACCACGTGGTCCGAGAGGAAGCGTATATTCCCCTAAGCAAGCCGCCAGGAGAAATCATCATGGAGATACGGGAGAAAGGCCTCTTAATAGAGCCCGACCTCAGGAGGTTTCCCCCAGACAGAAAGAACAAAAGATCCTACTGCCTGCACCACAATCTAAAAGGGCACACAACCGATGAATGCAAGGACCTGCGGGAACAAATGGAGGACCTGGCCCGGAACGGGTACCTGAACAATTACATCGACCACAAGATCATGGCCGCCAGACAAAGGGCAAGGAATCGAGAGGTGAACGTCATCGCAGGAGGGGCAACGCTGGCCGGGGACTCTAACCGGTCGAGAAAGAATTACAGCCGAGCACGGGGGACAGAGGTGCTGAAAACAAAAAAAATCCCAAACCCACGAGGAAATCGGTCGACACCCATTATGTTCACCGATGAAGACCCAGGGGGTAAGTTTCCCCCATGACGACGCACTAATAATCAAAGCAACAATCGGCGGCACAGAAGTGGACAGAATCTTGGTGGACCCCGGGAGCGCAGTAGACATAATTTCCAAAGAAACTTTGGAGAGCCTGGGGGTAGAATGCACAGCTCTAACCAAAGACATCACCCCCCTGTACGGTTTCGGGGGATCAACGTCGTCCCGCTGGGAAGAATTCAACTAGCAATGACATCGGAGCCGCCCCCAAAACCCGAACAATCATGATAAACTTCACTGTAGTAGACTGCATGAGCAGTTATCAAGTCATTGTCGGCCGCCCCTTCATGATGAAAACCAAGGCCGCAATGTCCTGTTATTACTTGAATTGAAGTTCCCCACAGGAAGGGATCGGGATCATATGCGGAAGCCAGAAGATAGCCCGCAGCTGTTTTGCCACTTACTCGCGAGAGACCCTCTGCGTGGAAAGAGGCACCAAAAAGAGACAGAGAGACGAGGACGACAAGAAACGAGGAAAGACCCTGCTCCTCGGCCCGATAAAGCTGCACGGCTCGGAGCAGCCGAAGAATTAGAAGAAGTAAAGCTATTCGGGCCAAAGAAAAGCATAAAAATAGGGGGAAGTCTAGACGAGGCCCTAAGAAAAGACTTGTTGGAATGTCTACAAGGGTACCCCGACGTTTTTGCATGGGGACACGATGACATGCCCGGAATCGACCCAAAATTCGTAAGCCATCGCTTAGCAGTGAACCCGTTACACAAACCAGTAAAACAGAAGAGGAGAATATTCAACCAGGAGCGGTGCGGAGCAATAGCAACCGAGGTGGAAAAATTGCTGAAGGCCGGTTTCATCCGGGAAGTAAAATACCCAGAATGGGTGTCCAACGTAGTATTGGTGAAAAAATCTAACGGAAAGTGGAGAATGTGCGTAGATTTCACCGACCTCAACAAAGCATGTCCAAAAGACAGCTTTCCCCTCCCAAATATAGACCAACTGGTAGACACAACAGCCTGCCAAGGGCTGCTAAGCTTCATGGACGCTTTCTCGGGATACAATCAAGTCAAGATGCACCCTGCGGACGAGGAGAAGACCACCTTTATCACTGACCAAGGGCTGTACTGTTATAAAGTGATGCCTTTCGGATTGAAGAATGCAGGGGCGACTTTCCAGAGACTGGTGAACAAAATCTTCAAACCGCTCATCGGCACAACCATGCTGGTATATGTCGACGACATGATAACAATGTCCGGAGAACCAAGAGACCATGTGGCCGACCTGAAGAAACTTTCGAACTCCTGAGGAAACACAGTTTAAAGCTCAATCCAGAGAAGTGTGCATTCGGGGTAGCCTCAGGAAAATTTCTGGGCTACATGGTGAGTTCACGAGGTATTGAAGCGAACCCGCAAAAGATACAAGCCGTGCTAGACCTGAAATCACCCCGGACAGTTAAGGAAGTACAAAGCTTACAGGAAGAATCGCCGCACTCAACCGATTCATCTCGCGAGCAACCGACAAGTGCCATCCTTTCTTCAAAGTCATCAAAAAAGCTCAAAAAGGGGTCGACTGGACACCTGAGTGTGAAGAGGCCTTCCAGCACCTAAAACAATACCTGGCACAACCCCCTCTCTTAGCCAAACCCCTCCCAGGGGAGACACTGTATCTATACCTGGCCGTCTCAAAGCACGCAGTAAGCTCGGCACTGGTACAAGAGACCGACCATGTCCAGA
Source organism: Zanthoxylum bungeanum (assembly GCA_019454045.1). Lineage (NCBI taxonomy): Eukaryota > Viridiplantae > Streptophyta > Magnoliopsida > Sapindales > Rutaceae > Zanthoxylum > Zanthoxylum bungeanum. The sequence goes on from SKCR01034754.1 coordinate 92,833, forward strand.
AACCGGTTTACTATGTCAGTAAAGCCCTACTGGACGCAGAAACTCGATACCCACCCACACGAACTCATTGCCCTATCCCTGGTCACTGCGGCACGGAAGTTACGACCCTACTTTCAGGCCCATCCTATCAAGGTATACACGGATTATCCCCTGAGACAAATCTTGCAAAAACCAGAGGCCTCAGGAGAGACTAATGAAGTGGTCGGTAGAAATAAGCGAGCACGACATCTCCTACCTCCCGAGAACAGCAATAAAAGGGCAGGCCTTAGCAGACTTCATAGCAGAGCTCACGGAACCACAGGTCCGTGGGAAGAAGAAGACAGGTGGGAAATGTCTGTGGACGGATCCGCAAGTTCACACGGCTACGGAGGGGGTAGCACTAAAAAGTGAAAAAGGAGAAGAAGATACTGCTCGCCCTCAAATTCGCCTTCAAAACTACAAACAATGAAGCAGAGTACGAGGCAATACTGGCCGGACTAAGGCTATGTACGGTAGTAGGGGTCCACAACGTAGTGATCAGGAGTGATTCTCAGCTAGCAATACAACAGCTGAAAGGGGACTTTCAAGCCAGAGAACCGGCCATGGTAGCTTACCTGCCGAAGTGAAGAAATGGGTGGAGAAAGTGGGAAACGTACTCTTCGAACAGGTCGGACGAGAAGACAACTGCGAAGCAGATTCCCTAGCCCGACTCGCCTCTTCAATGAGGACAGAAAACCCCAGGGTAATCCCTCTTATATACCTCCGAGAAAGAAGCATAGGAGAGACAGAGGTGGATGTACTAGAAGAAGAAGGCAAAGATTCATGGATGCAGCCGATCAGGAGATATCTGGAAACAGGAGAAACCCCTAAAGATAAAAAGGAGGCCAGGAAGCTGAAGTTCAAGAGCACCAAGTTTTCCCTGATTGAAGGAGTACTCTACCGGAGAGGATACACCGTACCCCTCCTAAGATGCTTAGCACCAGAAGAAGCAGACTACGTGCTCAGGGAGATTCACGCAGGCAGGGATCTGCGAAGCACGGGGGAAGATCAATCGCCTTCAAAGCCTTGAGGCAAGGGTTTTACTGGCCAACCATGCACCAGGATGGCGTGAGGATAGCACGGAAATGCGAAGGTTGCCAGAAAATGCCAACCTCTACCATCAGCCGGCAGAGCAGCTGACCACCATATCCAGCCCCTGGCCCTTCGCACAGTGGGGGCTAGACATCATAGGGCCGATGCCGAAAGGACGAGGTCAGGCAAAATATGCAATCGTGGCCATAGACTACTTTACCAAATGGGTAGAGGCAGAGCCCTTGTCCACCATCTCAGAAAAGAAGGCCACAGATTTCCTGAAAAGAAATATAATCTGTCGGTTCGGAATCCCCCAAGCAATCATCACCGACAACGGAAAGCAATTCGACAGCAGGGGATTCAGGAAACTTTGTGAAGACCTCCAGATAACTTTGAAATTCGCCTCGCCAGCCCATCCCAAGTCAAACGGGCAGGTTGAAGCCACCAATAAAACCATCAAGTCAAACCTGAAAGCTCGACTCGGATCAAGCAAAAGCCTGTGGGTCGAGGAGCTACCAGAAGTACTGTGGGCACACCGGACGACCTTCAAAGATTCAACCGGAGAGACACCCTTCTCCCTATCATACGGATGTGAGGCCGTCATCCCAGCAGAGATCGGAATATCAACCCACAGGGTCCGCCACTTCGAGAACGAGCGGAACGAAGAACTTATCAAAAACCACCTCGACCTGATCGAAGAAAGAAGAGAACAGTCAGCAGTAAGAGCAGCAATCTACCAAAGGAGAATGGCCCGCTTCTACAATAGGAGAGTTCGGACCCGCTCCTTTCTAACAGGCGATCTAGTGCTAAGGAAAGTGACTCTGAACACCCGACGACCAGAAGAAGGGTCGTTAGGTGCCAAGTGGGAAGGACCCTACAAAATCACCAAGGCAGTAAGACCAGGGGCCTACATCCTAGAACATCTGGACGGCACAAGGTTGAAGAAACCATGGAACGCCGAAATGTTAAGAAAGTACTTCCCGTAAAAATCAACCTTTCCTTTCTTCTATTTTCTTTTTGCAGAAACCGGGCAAAACAACGAACCGGAACAACTGTTGTAAAGAGGGCAGCACGCCCCCAAGCATGAATAAAAATTCATTTTCTAGACAAAACCCTTTGAAAAAAGCGAAAACAACCACCACCGAATCTATCTTTGGACTGGGGACGTAACATTCCCCCAGGACCAAGTGATTCTCACAGATCGGGGTCGGGCGATGTCCCACCGAGTCTGCCTTTGGACTGGGGACGTAACATTCCCCCAGGACCAAGTGATTCTCACAGATCGGGGGGTCGGGCGATGTCCCACCGAGTCTGTCTTTGGACTGGGGACGTAACATTCCCCCAGGACCAAGTGATTCTCACAGATCGGGGTCGGGCGATGTCCCACCGAGTCTGCCTTTGGACTGGGGACGTAACATTCCCCCAGGACCAAGTGATTCTCACAGATCGGGGTCGGGCGATGTCCCACCGAGTCTGCCTGGACTGGGGACGTAACATTCCCCCAGGACCAAGTGATTCACAGATCGGGGTCGGGCGATGTCCCACCGAGTCTGCCTTTGGACTGGGGACGTAACATTCCCCCAGGACCAAGTGATTCTACAGATCGGAGTCGGGCGATGTCCCACCGAGTCTGCCTTTGGACTGGGGACGTAACATTCCCCCAGGACCAAGTGATTCTCACAGATCGGGGTCGGGCGATGTCCCACCGAGTCTGCCTTTGGACTGGGGACGTAACATTCCCCCAGGACCAAGTGATTCTCACAGCTCGGGGTCGGGCGATGTCCCACCGAGTCTGCCTTTGGACTGGGGACGTAACATTCCCCCAGGACCAAGTGATTCTCACAGCTCGGGGTCGGGCGATGTCCCACCGAGTCTGCCTTTGGACTGGGGACGTAACATTCCCCCAGGACCAAGTCTTTCACTCAGCTCGGGGTCGGGTTACGTCCCACCGAGTCAAACTCTTTCGGTTTGGGGAGGTAACATGCCCCCAGAACCCAAGTCTTTCACTCAGCTCGGGGTCGGGTTACGTCCCACCGAGTCAAACTCCTTCGATTTGGGGAGGAAACATTCCCCCAGAATCGAAGACCATTACCCAGCTCGGGGTCAGGTTATACCCCTCCAGTTCATGATGACCTCTGAAGGTCTCATATTGTTCGGACAACAAAAAAAAGAGGAAGAGAAAAATAAATAGACATAAACATACTTGTGTATATAAATTATAATGTTATTACACAAAGTTAAAGTGTACATAGGGCCCCGGTAGGGTTACCCTTTTTTCATTCAGCCCGCGCAGGGCAGGAGGAATTTCTTCCTCAGATGGTTCAGGTGGCGAGAAGGAGAAGCGGCTCGGGTCAGGAGGAGGGACTATGGCTTCAACCTCGACACCAGGGCAGACCTCTACTTCAGGGACGGGAGGAGGGATCTCAAGGCAGTCCTCGCCGGAGGATGGATATCAGATCGTCCTTCTTGGGAAACTCCAGAAGCCGGGACAACCGAAATCGGATCAGGATTCATAACCTCCTCGGCAGGTGGAGGGAGCCATTTCTGGAATTCCTCCTCGGAGATATTCCCCCTTGCAATAACTGATGGCCGCACGGATGGGGTCCATGTTCAGACTGGCAGCACCATCGGAATCAGCTCAGCACAGTCACCAACCCCCTCTAGGCGGATAGCCTCCTTCTCGGCCTCAAGCTCACTCTCCCTCTTCTCAAGCTCGATCTCTCTCTCCTCGAGATCAACCTCCCTATCCTCAAGCTCGGTCTTCTTCCTCTCAAGACTATCTCGGGCCCGTGCAACCTCCTCGTCTTTGTCCTTCAACTTGACCTCAGCACTTGCTACCTTCCCTTTCAAAACGCCAATCTCAGATTGGGCAGCCCTCAAATCCTCCCGGGCAGTGTCAGCAAGTTTTCGCTCCAGTGAGGCAGCAGCCTTAAGAGCCTTATTCGTTTTGAAGTTCTCAATGGCAGCCAACTGAAGGTTCTCTATCGTCCCCTCCCGGTCAGCCAGTTTTGCCTCCACTTCGGAGAGACGATTTTGAAGCCTCTGGGCCTGACCACCCTCGGACAGCAAAGTCAGAAGAAGACCCTTATTCTTGGCCATGAGGTAGTTGGCCTGCACACAAAAAAGGAGAAAGGAGTCAATACATAAAATAAAAAGAACCAAGACCCAAAAACCGAGAAGGGAAGTGAAAATACCTTCGCCATCTGAGAACTCATCTCAGCACAACACCTTCAGGAGATACATCCTCATACCTCGAAACCTCCTCAGGGGGAATCACCTCGGCCAATTCATTGAAAGCCGGCACTAAATGTGAAGTGGCCTCCCGGATGTTTTCTCCCAAGTCATCCACACCGAGGACCACAGGGCCCTTCCGTTTTTTGGAGGAGCCTTCAGAGGACTTCCTCCCCCTACGGACATCCTTCCTCTTAACCGGAGCAGCTTCTTCCTCCTCCTCTTGGACCAGCTCGGTCTCCTCGGCCCCAAATTGACGCCTCCTCTTCCTAAGAGGCTTTGGCGGACTGGTAAGACGAGCGGACCCCGATGATTGTGCACCAGGAGAAGAGAGACTCCGAGCAGCAGGCTGGACATCTCCTTGAGACGCCCGCTCAGCCCCAGCAGTGTCAGGCTGTGCCCGGGAAGTTCCAACATCAGCACGGCCGGCTTTCTTCATGGTACCGGCCAACTTCTCAAGAAACTTAGGCCTCTTCGACATGCCTACAAAGAAAGAAGGAAATCAGGGACCGAGCATATAGCAAAGATATCAAACATGATGAAACAAACAGGGAAGATCATTAAAACAGCCATCAGACACCTACCTAACCGACCAGATACTTCCGGAGGGACGGTCTGAATGAGGCCTGACTCAACAAAGGCCGCATCATGACCAAATTCCTCCAGGGGCAGAATCCCGAGCCCAATGTACCCGCCTCCGAACCTGACGAGAAACCTTTGGAGCATCTCGCCAACAAGCTGGGGGAAACCAGAGAAGTCAGAAACCTAAGAAACTAAGAACGGGAATAAAGAAAGGAAGAAGGGTATTAAACTCCTAACCTCCAGCTCTGAAATATCCGGAACCGAGAGTCCTCCTCAAACGATCTCAGGACCGACCCCAATCCCCAGTAGCCCAGAACCAAAGGTCTTTGAAGTTCTTGTTGGAGTCAGGGAGCTTCTGGACGAAGGTGGACGAGCTGTCGTAAGCAGAGAGGTAATACCAACCGTAGTGAGTCTTTTGGGTTAGACTTCAAACGGTATAACCTCTTCACCTCTTCCAAGCAAGGTACACCTAAACCTGCCCGGTGCCAGACCACATATATGCCGGCCAGAATCCTCCAGCTATTCAAGCTCAGCTGACAAGGGGAAGCTCCATCTCGGCCAACATCCAAGCGAAATAGGTTGCATCGGCAACGCAGCCCACATTCAAAAAAGATAGGAAGGAAGCGCCACCGAGCCCTCATCAGGCTGACTAGCACGATCCATCGGGCCTGGAACTTCAAGGGCGATGTCTATCGGAATATTATACCGCTGACGAAGAAGGGCGAGATCATCCTCGGTTATCTTGGAGGGACGGTTCATATCCAGAGCCGACGACCCAAGTTCACCAGGCTCTGGGTCCTTCCGAGGAACTCTCTGTGGTAGGAGTCATTTTCAATCTCGGAAGCAGTAGGGGTAGTGTCAAGGTCTTCTACACTAGGTGCCCCTGAGCCCGAGGAGAGCTCTTCAGCAGGGGGAGTTGAAGTCTTGGCAGGCCTTTCGGAGGGAGAACTATTGTCAGACATCCCTGACACCCAGAAAAACAGAGAAGGGAGGAGAATCAGTCTATGAGGAGCTACCACGGTGTCCATGCTAAACTAGATAGGGAGTCTCTAAAAAGTGCCCTAAAGCAAGACCCAGCAAAAACCACAAGTCTCTCCCTAAGCAAAATAAACAAACAGAAACACTGCATAAAGAAAAAAAGAGGAGAGGTCGCTCAGAAGACTTACTTGTTCTTCTCAAAAGCAGGAGGTTATACGGCGCGGTGATGCCCGTTCCTTATGTTCGCAACACAGAAGTAGAAAAAGACCACAGTTGAAATCCGAGGACACTAAAGAGAAGCGAATCAACAGGAATGTTTCCAGAAGAGAAGAAGAAGAAATTGCCGAAAAGAATGAACAGTGAAGCCTCGTCCTCTTATAGTCATGACAAAGGCGCTCGTGACCATGGATCTAAGAAAGAGCCCGGATGAGCGCCAAGTGTCGGCTACAAAAGGGGCCTCCCAAGTTCAAACAGACGGCTGAGATCAGCCCACTGTGAAAACGCCTCTGTGCGGTCGATTCGTCCCCTCTTTTGGCGGGAACCCGGCAGATGTTTGACAAGTGTCGAACATTAGAAGAAACCCTAAAGTTGATTTGACAGGCATTTAAGAAGACGACGGTTGTGCGTCTCAAGGAAAGATGATTGGAACGGCAAGAAAATTCCTTTTTTGCATCCTGGGACGACTACCAGCGAAGACAATCAGCACACCCTCTTCATATAGTTCCCGGCACCAACTCACATACTCGTTGGAACCGAGAACTAGGGGACAGATGTTGATGGTGTTTTCAGGCGCTACAACATTTAAGGCAGCACGACAAGGACAAAAGGGTAAATTCTCTGTCTGGCTGAGATCATCTAGCCGACCCGACCAGTTCATGTGAAGACCGACCACTTTGGTTCGGATGACCGAGCACTATAGATGTCGGCAGAAGAGCACTCTCAGCATAAAAGATTGTCATGGCCGACCTCATTAAAACCGACCAGACAACGGACCGTGTTCAAGACAACAGCACCCCATTCTTATGGATAAGATAAGGAAGATATCCTACTTTCGCAAGGAGAAGAGTCAGAATCCAAAAGGGAATACTGAAGAAGAAGGCAATACCGGATCAGGAAACCCTACAAGAAGAGAAGATTGGGTTCAAATAGGATTTCTTATACAAATAGGAATCTGATTTCTGTATTATTATAAATAGAAGGGTAGAGCATGTGTAAAAGATCATCTGAAAATCATCACAAAAGTGAGAGATTAGAATCATCAAGCTCTGATTTGTAAAAGCAAAGAAGAGACCTGAGGAGTGTATTTGAGTAATAAAAAGCACCATCCTGTTCTTGCCCGTGGACGTAGGTCGGATCCCAAAATCCACCGAACCACGTTAAAACACCTTGTCTGATTGGCGTATTTTTTGTTTTCCGCTAAATTTGCCTTTGGTCCCCCATAACCAAACAAATTCACAGTTGGAGGAGGATTTCCTCGGGAGTGATATTCCAATATTACCCTGAGACCAAAATCCACCGTCAACAAAATGTTAACCACTTTTACGAAATGTGAAAAAATCATAGCCATTATATATGCTAGCAATCAATCCCTAATGGGAAAATAAAATTACTATATATAAATTTAAAGATAGAATAAATTACCACTTGCATTGTAAGTTGATTACTACATCTTTGTTATATCTGGGTCCTGAAATATCACCCAGTTTGAGTCATCTTAGAGATATTTACATCATACCCCTTACTTTGGGTTATTTTGGTCATTTCATAAACTTTTAGGTCAATAAGCTTTTCGTTAATCCTGCGGGTTTTTTTGTCGATAATAGCGCCGACAATCCATGAAATTACAAAGCATTGATAAAAACAAAACATTCTCAGGACGGTGACAGGATCTAATCACAAGATACATAATTATATCGCTAAAAAGTATTTTTTTACAGATAGTACATGTATTTTATGACGAGTTCCTATCACCATTCTATGACTGTTATGTTCATTTCTCATTTTTCAATTACAATACCAAGCAAAAACACCGTGTGATCATCACAATCTTACCCATATATCAAACCAAAATACGCACCAGCCACCAGCCCATGCATCATCCTGCTACAAGTCTGTCTCTCTCCAGAAGAACTACAACAACCAAAACTGAAATAGTTCAAGAAATATAACAGCAAACAAATGTCACCACCACAAGAATGGAAATTGGTCGAATGAAGGGATGCACATCTTCAAACCTTTGTCAAGTGAAAAAGCACTGTAGGGCTGTCTTAAATCTTCCGCGAAAAGACTGACCAATTAGGAATGGTTCTTGATTCTGTCGCCTATTAAGATGTCACCTCACCTGATAATAAGAATCAAGTTATCAACATAATCAACCATAAGAGATGCGTACAAACTTTTATAATAAAATTAAGTGGAATTAAATGCACGGACTTTCACATTGAAGTTTTTTTGTTGGAAAAGTTAGAAAACCCCGCCACCAAATCATCAAACCTGCGCTTAATCCGAGCAGGTAAGACCCCGACAGCCTCAGACTCTTACAAGAAATACACCCCCTGAACTCGAACCCAAGACCTAGGCACATGGCAACCAAGTCCTAAACCCTTTGCCACCAAACCACACCTCGTGGGGGCGACTTTCACATTGAAGTGTGCAATACTAAACTTGGATAACAAGTTGAGTTGATTTTATGGTCTTAACTACATGTACTACACAAATCCACAGGCAATTAGTCTAGACAAGAGCAAGCAATAGTAAATTTATGGTATTTGCTGCACATGCTAAAATTACAATCACCACTAATATGCTGGACTAACCACCCAAAGACAACAGAAAGGAGAAATATGAAGTTTCAAACGTAAAGTGTTGTGGTTTCCATTAAACTTGACCATTTTCCCCTCATCCTAGTATACACTTTCTCTGTAACCACATTTGGTCATTCCACCATAGAGGACAGTTGGAATAGAGAACTTCATTTTTCTTAATGATTACCAAGCACTTGGTTATTGAGAGTTCTCATTCTGTCAAGTACATAAATTAACCGTCTATATATTCTTCCCTACCAAAGGAAATCTACCCTTTGGAACAACCAGAACATTAAAAAAAATACAGATATAATTCTTCAAGCCTGTCCAGCATACATCGAGGAAAATACTTCCTGTTCCAAGTGTCCTCTATGGTGATAAAACATCAAAAAGCATTCCCATTAAACAGCTATCAGCATTTCCTTTTCCTTGTTCTTTATCGAGGAGTCTAGAGTGGTTAACACATAAATATGGATGCTTGAGAAAGTTAAGGGCCCATTGGGTATTGTTTTTCCATTATTTTCCCAGAACAAAAATGAAAATGGTGTTTTTAAGTTACTGTATTTTAAATTTAAGTACGTGTCTAGTATTATTTTCTGTATCCTGTATTTTAAATACGAAAACAATAATACATGTTCGATAGATAAAATTGAAAATAATAAAAATATTGGATATGAGTTCGTTAATACTGTTTTCAAAAATATATTTTACTAAACATGCAATTCATACTTGTAGGTTAACAAATTAATATAATTAAAAATACTTTAAAATTGATTTATTTAATCTCCTTAACTGATTGAATAATCCAATTAGATATAAATTATTAGCAATAAAAAAAAATCTTACAATGTTATTGTTTTTACAATATAATTAAGATAAATAGTACAACATATATGTTTTAAATAAAAAAATTATAAATTTTAATATAGATGAAAAAAATATCAAATTACAATGTCAATTTCTTCATCCTCTATGGTAGAAATTTTTAAATAATGATAATAATGATAATTAAAAGAAAAAGAAAAGAAAGTGTTGGGGAAAATGGAAAGAGAAGGGTTAAAATATTAATTTAATTTGAAAAGAAAAATAAAAATATTGGATAGCATGTTTTGTTTGTTTCCAGTAACGAAGTACAATTTGTTTTATAAAATAAACAAAACAACTAATTGTTGTTTTCTAACACGAAAAATTTGTGGACCCTGTATTATGTATTTTATGAATCATATTCTCCTAAAATAGCCACCGAACACGTACCACCCTATATTTTAAAAACAAAAATGAAAATGAACTTCTAAAAATGATATCGAACATGCCCTAATAAACCATTGAACTTCGAAAGTGAAAAGCCAAGTGGTAAAAGATCAGGTGAAGCCATTAGATTTAGATTTAGTCAAAAACCTCCCTGAAATTTTGAAATTTATCAGAAACCGTAAAAATCATTAGAAACCTCCTTTAGTAGATTTTGTCAAAGTAAGCAGAAGTTTACCCATAGCCACTCGTATTTGACCTATCCATCAAGGGAAGCCAATGATACTAACCCACAGATTAAACGTCCTTATAATAGTACCAAATATACATTATAAGTACAGACAACCCAAGAACACAAGGATAAGAAAAAATACTCCATAGCAGATTTTATTTCGAAAAAGAACTTTTTGACTTCTATCTCAACATAACCAAGGTGAAGTATACATTTGACAGTTATGTTAAATTAACCAATTAAATGATGTCAAATTCTTCAAACGCCAGCTAAATTAACCAATTAAATGATGTCAAATTCTTCAACTGCCAGCTTTACAACCTATCTTCCTCCCTGGGTATAAAAGCAATGCCACAACCAGACAGAATAGTCTAAATAAACAAGCATGTGTTTACCTGATTAAATTAAATCGGCACATAAGAGAATAAGCAGCAACTTTGAAGAGCCCAAACGGTTGGACCTAGAGATGAAAACACGAAAGTGCATGAGAATTGAGAACAAACTATTTACGAGGCAAGACAACTAATTGCAAATGCTAGAGAAAAATAATAATAATAAATTAAATTGCAGAATAATGCATTTCATTTACTCAAATATCGAAGACGAAAAGGAAATAAAATTTGAAACAAAAATATTCAAATGAAATAAACTCATCAAAACAGGGTAGTGTGATATTTCACCAAAAACTTTTCACGGTGAAACAGAACATCAATGAATAATTTATTAATAAATAATTAAGCTTCACATCTATTTCTACAAGCAACTCTAGAAAAAAAATAATATTAATAATAATAAATGAAATCAGTTCTAAATAGCATTTACCAAATTTTCTTGAATATAAAGCTCACAGAAGATCAGAAAGATAAAAGCACCTAGCAGTATGCATGAATATACAGAATAGAAATAAATATATCACTAAAGAGTAAAACCAGCACAATAAATAATGACCAAATCTATATGGCATAAGCTTGCAGGCAAGAGCGGAAAAAGAGCAGCACAAACTTTTAACTAAAATTCTACCAGAAAAGATAAGCACCAGTACCAGAAAAAATACAAGCCCAAGGTCCCAATAAGAACTAATGTAAACAAAATTTACATGATATGCCAAATAGGAGTCGAATTAAAATCATCAAATTTGCAGGACAAATAAAGGTAAAATGTAAAATGACACGACACAGGGAAGGATTATGGGTAGGGTAACCAAACAACTGATAATGCTTCCATTTTAGAGTTCAATTTCCCTTTACACCTTTAGCTTAGTAAAACTGTCAATTTTAGCTTTCCATCACTGTGACACCTACGCCGTATAATGACAGTTCAACTTCCCAAAATTATTTTATTGTGGCCCCACAAATAGCCCTCTTTGCTTCTAGTTGAATCATTGACTACTTAAAACTAACATCAAATCTTCAGTACGGATCTGCTTAATTGTTTATCCTTTATACCACAATTCTGCTTCCAGGATCACTGGATATCCATTGAGACTCGCAGTCAGTAAGCATAAACTGAAACCAACTGAAAGTGTTCTAAAACGCACCGCGTATGGGTTTGGCGGCCTATGGCCGCCGCGCCTGGCCCCAAATCGTTGGGGACAGGCGCTCGCTGGAATGTGCGGTGTTTTCTGCCCATTCCGGCAAATTTTCGCTGCAAATTCGAAGCTTTTTCCGGCCGAATTTCACACCTCAATCCTAACCCTAACTTAATTTTACAAAATTAACTCTCTAACTCATCAATTTGAAAAAATCTCAATTTAGAGCATAAACCCTAATTTCAAAAAACTCTAATTTTTTTCAATTTTTGTTAGTTTCTCATCAAATTGACCATTTATAAATATTATCCATTACTCAAACATCATTTCTTTCTGATTAATTTCTCCAAATCATACCAAATCTTAAACCTAATTATAGAAATTCTCAATTTCCGATTAACCGCCTAGGCGCTAGGCCGCCGCCCGACTAACGCCAAGCACGTTTTAGAACACTGACTAAAACCAATTATACATGTATGGTAAAAACCAAGTGAATTGGAAAATCACTGATTTAGTGAAAGCTTTCCCATAATAAAAAAATTTTACAAAGAAAAACCAACTGCTTGGGGGCATAAACTAGATATAGCTGGAACGAAGCAAGCATGCATTCATGCAACAGCTAATACACAGTACTTTTTAGATGATAAAAGCAAAAGCTTGAATAGTATACATTCTTGAAATTAAATCAAGACCCAACAAAAATAAAAGTTTAGAAGCTATGTATTTACACAACCGTGACAATCCACAAACTCAACAACGGATCACATAAGTCCTACCTATCAATTTTTGTATCAATCACGGGCCCTGGGCCCATGGCCCACAAGCTATGTATGATAGAGGTATGGAAGGAACTAAGTGAATTGGAAAATCACTCACCTAGTCAAACCTTTCCCATCATAAAAATATTATGAAGAAAAACCAACAGCCTAGGGAAAAAAAAATCGCTGCAACGAAGCAAGAATGCAGTCATGCGAAAACTCATACACAATTCTTCTAGACGATAAAATCAAAAAGCCAGAAAAGGATATATTCTTGATATTAAATCAAGCCCCAATGAAGATAAAATTTTAGAAGCTATGTATTTACACAAATTACAAACTCAATCAAGGATCAAAAGAGTCGTACCTATAAACACAAATGATAATCGAATGAAGGATATGATATTCCAAGAACATTGTATCACTTACTTGACCAGAAGTTCATCCAGCAGCTTTGTCGTATAGCATGTCTTGCCAACTAACTGCAAGCTTCATGCAACTGATACGCTTCCTTCAGAAATTTGCTGCAGCTTTTCTATATGGAACCAACATGTAATCCTCTAGAGGAAATTTCTCCTCAACCCCACTCCCATGCAATTAGCAGGATCAAAACCATTCCAACTCCACAAAAACAAGCTTCCACACCTAAAAGTTTACTTTGCCTCGTGATTCTATGACTTACTCATTGCCATTACTCATAGTACCTTACAATTAAGTGAAGAAACTGCAGTGGGAAAAATAAGAACTGCAGAACGTCTTCTTGGATATTAACTAGGGGGAAGTGAAATAGAACTCTACTGACACTTGCCATACAAAAAAAAACAGAGAGAGAGAGCTTAGATCCATCTAAAACTAAAACATCAGCATACCAACAAACTAAACCTTCCACTTAATAGAAACTTTTGATCTCAGCCATAGAAATCTGTTGAAACCGCATGCCTACTTGCACCAATCCCAAGCCTCCAAACTTGGTTTTTACCAAAACCAAGACACAGTTAACAGCGGAAAGCAAAACTACTGGCGAAAATTCAAAAATATTCGTAACAAACAACTAACACGTCAAGTCAGAGAAC